>JBAJNP010006595.1:0-25137 GCA_036877545.1 Yasuhikotakia modesta | reverse complement strand
TTTTTTCTTTCCAGCAATTTTCTTTCTTACATAAACAAACTATATTGTGTAGGCTGTAAACAGGACAAGTTACAGGCATTATGAGTGCTGTATTGTGTCATCTATAATGTATTCCCTCTGCTGTCATCCACTGTGAACATTCTTACTGTCTTGGGAAAAATTTGTCTTCTCTTGACATGTTTTGCCAGACTGAGTGAAGCATCAGTCGTGCATTTCAGAGTTTTGCTCACTATTCAGTGAATTTCTAAGGGAGACGTCTCTGCTACACCTGGGTACCCTAAATGCATGTTTATGAGCAGTGAGCAGTTTTGCTTTATAGGAATGTAATTTTTTGCTGAAATCAAATCTACATGACCGGCTTAAACACTTCCAGTTTTACCTTAATGTTAGTCAACTCATACGATGACCTTTTAAAACGATGTTCATGATCTAGTTAGTCATTAGTTTCTTAAGAATAACCACCTGTACTTTGAACAGCATGGAAGCATGATAAAATGTTTTACAGTGACAAAAGACAAATAATTTTGCTTACTTCTATGTGACTTGGGTGGTTTACAGTATTAAAATAACAGTACAGTAATAACTGATGTTTTGTTGTTAAAACAGTACAAAAAACAGTGTTCCCACAAGGTTTCAGCTGGGAATGTTTGGTAAAATAGACAGTGAATAGGCACTTTGCATTTTCTACAAATATTATATCTCTTTGATTTTGTGAAGTATGTTTTTAGTCATTGCTGTGCATGGTTTTTCTGTAGCCCAATTGAAAGAGCGTTTCAATAGCGTTTTTGTATTTAGCAGTTACAAAGGTTGTGGGTTCGAGGCTCAGGTGAGACACATGATATCCTATTTGAAGCATGTACAATACATTCTCAATACCCATATCTATATACCTTTTTAAAGAATATATATTTTTTAAAGAATAATGTGAAATGTCAGATTCTTAAAGACTTTTTAAAGAGTCCTTAAGGATCCCTAAAAAGTTTGTAGTGTAGCATACTGAATATTTGGGCTTCATCTCATTGCACAGTGGGATGTGTTTGCAATAGCTTGGCTGTTTGCCTTACTGATAAGTCTCTCTTGTGAACAATGGTAAAAGTAGATCAGCCCCTCTGGCTTGCATGCTAAATTCCTCACTAAAGACAATGGCCTCAGTAGTGTATTAAGGGCTGGGCTTGGTGGCAGTAGGGAAAACACAGGGGCTTGATGTCTTTGTTAAAAGAAGTTAAATTGTATGATTAGTAATCATGTTATTAACTCTGATCTTTCATTATTTTTGCTGAAGGTGGGTGGTGTGACCGAAATCTTGTATTATGGTGTGAGTAAGAGTAATTTTGTGTTACATAACAGTAGCTGTTATTATCTGGAGCTTTATGGACACAAACCAAAAGATCAGATTATTCCAAACAAATGAATCGTTCTGGCATCATTGAAAAAGCTTGAATAGAAACACTTGGAAAGCAATTGAAACAAATACTATAAAACTGACGTGCTAAAGTCATTTCCATTCAGTAAGAATTCCAGCTCCATCAATCAGTTAAATTGCTACCAGTCACATTCTAACACTATAGCAGACAGCCCAGATCTAATTTGTTCAACATAGTCAAGTTGTAAATGACAAACCCAAGCCAAAATTGGTTTGGTACTGTTTCAGTGGCAAGCTGGCATGTCTTGGCTCTGTAAGACAGAGGGAAATGTCTGGTATGTGTTTGTAACTGCCTGCCATTCACCCATTAAACCCAGAGTTTGACACACCCTTCGCTGCTCACTCACATGAACTCAGCTGTAGAGTCTGAAGACGGTGTAAAGATTTTTCACATTGGCTCTGTGTATGTGGTTGACATTCTGTCAGAATTCCAAAACTTTAGTGTTGATATCATATAAAGGCTTTCTTAGGTAACAGGAACACTGGATGTTGTATAATGTTCTCTAAAAGTTCTCTCAACAGAAATGTTATTGCAGCTATATTAGTAGAAACATTTTAATGTATATCATATTACAAATGTTACTCAAAAGTTGCTAGCGAACAATTTACAAAACTTTAAGGAATTACATTTTGAATATATTCTTATAACTTTAGTAAAACATTTAAAAAAAATTCAAAATTCAATTTGTAATGTTTTTGTTGCTTAATGGAAATGTTAGGGAAATGTTCTTACAGCCTAAAATTGTTAGCTGGGTTCGCTAAGATGCTGTTGTGTGGTGGCCTTTTCAGGGTCCATTTGCTTCTGAATACAAGCCGTTTTAAATGTCTTGAATTTGTTTTAGGGTAATTTGTTTTTGCAAGACCTCAGACATATTGAACAGTTAAATGAGCAATTAAACCTAAAAAATGTGCATAATTGGTAATAGGCTCAATCCTTTACCAGTGATAAAAGTTCATATGGTAAATGTGAGCACCATCATTGGCATGCTGTTTGATTTGTTGAACATAGTATCAACCCCCACAGCAACTGTAGACTGATTTTATCAAACTGCTTCTAAAAGTAGAACTACCAGTACATCATTATTTGCACAGGAAACGCTTTGAAATAGTCAAGACAAGGACTGAAACCAAAATCTAATATTCTCTTAATTTCCTTCCTTAGGAACCTGTTAAAAAGGATTGGTCAGAACCCAGCCATACCAGTCTACTAATGTACATAACAAGGCGAAGCTGACACCATGGCCCGCATATCCAGTGGCAATGGGTTCAAGTTTGACAGGCCGGCCTCTCCTGGGATGGTCCAGCCCAAAGGGATTGTGGGAAAGGAGGAGGCTTTGCGAATGGAGGCAGAGGCATTAGCTAAGCTTCAGCGTGAGAAAAGGCACACACTTACAGCCTCAGTGTCTTTTTCTAATCACCTTTCTAATCCAATAACGCAAACATCCACTAGCAGGCATGAGAAGGACCTCATTGTCTTCCCTGAATCAGAAACCCAAAAGAAAGAAGAAAAGAACAAGTTTGGAGACATTGACTTGGAGAAGCTGACCAAGGAGGAGCTGGAAAAACTTCTTCTGGATGATAATTTTGGCACAAACAAAATGACGAGACCTTCTCTGCTAGGCTGTGATCTTAGCGCATCGTATCCTGGAGGATATGCATTCAACCATTCTTCAATCCACTGGACACCCAACTCCGCTCTTCCAACACCAACACATCCACAGGCTCCCATTTTCTCCTCCGCTCCCTTCCTGAAGCATCCATGCTCTTTCCAGAATGGCTTTAGTCCAGCTATGCCTGCTTTTATCAGTCTGCCTGCCCAACCGACCCCCTTCCTCTCCTTTACACCTATTCAGCCACCGGCAGCTTTGGTCTACTCACAGCCGGCTGTCACACCAGAGATGGCCAAGCTGTTTGACAAGATTGCCAGCACTTCGGAATACTTGAAGAATGGCAGGTCCTCCAGCATGGATGTGGAATCAGACAGTGCCAAGTCCCTGGAACCTGTGCCCCAGCCCTCAGAAACTCCCAACATTAATCGATTTGAGTGGTTGGACCTGGACCCACTCAGTAAGCACAAGGTAGAGGAGGCACCCAATGCATCAGGCAGTCCTTTCATAGAGGAGTATGGGACTGCCAAAGACCCATGGGATGCTGTTCTACAGGATGAGTCTGAGGGTGTGGATAATGGCAGTCCACAAGTGCAGGTGAAGAGCAAGGATAATTTAGCCTCTCAGCCCAGAAAAGCATCAACAGGGGCAGGCATAACGCGAAGCCAGTCCCTCAACATACGTGCAACCTCAGCTCCTCACAGCCCAGGCAAACAGGTAGGACAGAACCACCTTTCTGTTGACCCATTACATGTTGGCCGCTCTGTGTTTAACACATTCAGTATTGATTGCAGAAGTGATCACAACATCCTCTTATCCATTGTTGGAAACTGTATGTGGCTTTAACTGTTCCGAAACTATACGGCAACATGTTAATTTGCTGCAACATCACTACAAACATAAAACAAACAAATGATTATTGGATCAACCCACCTCTAACCACCATCAAAGTGTTTTTTTCAAAGTTTTTTTGCATTAAACAAGAAGATTTTGACAAATGTTGTTGCTGTTTAAACTGTGGTCAATTAGTGCTATTGGTTATCTACATTAGTTAGTATTAAACTGTAGTCAAAATCAAAGGGTCTTTTTCACTTTATCTAGACCGGTTTAATCTTTAGTCTTTCCTTTCTGTTGCCAAAATAAAGATTGACTTCCTGAGAGGAGTGACTGAGACTTTGATTCCTTATGTGGTTTGTGTGTAAATGTGTGCGTTCTTTCCCAGAAATCCCACTTCCTGTTTCATTATGTTCTTTTCTGACCAGGACAATTGACTGTTGTCACACATTTCCCAAAAAGTATTTGTAGCCATACAGTTTTTTCAACAAGCAGGAAAACAACTGTCACATAAAGAACAAAATAAAGAGGTCAGAAGTTTTGGTCCATCGGTTTTCCCTTCAGGATTTGAGCTGCATAAAAGTTTTGGTAAAGTAATATTGCTGGTTTAATGAAGTGTGTAAGCCTGGCCTTGTATTTTGAAGTATGTGGGCTCTTGTCTCTGGTTGTGTGTAACACAGATTCCTGCTGGTTCCATTAGCTGAAACAAGTCCCAGCTAGCTGTGTTTTCCCCATGGCTTCTTCCTTAACATGTTTAAAGCAGGGCCGCACAGCACACCGTTGTCATGGCAGCCTTTTCAGAGTGTGAGAAAAAACAGGGAAACTAATCCGGCTTTGGTGTACAGTTACCCTGCTTTACCTCACACAACATCAGATACCCTTATCACAAGTCCTGGATACTTCAAGTCTTATCAACACACACATCCCCAAAGACATCCCCTGTTTGTTATTGTCTGTATCAACAGGCTCAGTATAAGTGGCTCAGTGATGCCATTACTCGATGCTTATTGGTTCAAGTTACAACCATAATCAGAAGGGGTTTCTTTTCTGAATTAGGTTGGCAGTATTTGTTTGGGTTTGATGAATACTTACCGTGTTAATTTAACATCTCCTAGTCTTAACAAAGAAAGTACTGGATTACTGTACATAGTCACTTGGTGACAGTAGCTGACATGTGCAACTTTTAAGTGTATTCATGTTTGTAAATATGTATTTTTTGAACACCATTAGAATGTAAACCATAAACTTTTGTTCAACGGTAACTGTTTGTTTAAGGTAGCGGTTAGTAATGACATCTCTAAACAAAGGACTTAGGCACTGTTTACTGCCAAGCTATGTCATCAGTAGTCTGTGATTGTTAAACCATCACAGAAGGTCACATTTATTAGTGTAATTATATTATAATTATCAGTTCCAGGTAATTTAAATTGACATTCTAAGCAAAGATAATGGAGAGGAAGTTGCAGTCAGCATAATTTCTGCTGCTGCAGAATGTTATGACACTGAAATTTAACTTCGGTTCAAACTAATGCTAAGCATAATGCGGGCAAGCTTCCCCCATCATCTGAACCGAGAGTTTCTTGGCAGTTCACTCAAACTTAACCTGAGTAAAAGGTCTGTTTGGTCTAAGAGGCAGTGAGGGTTTGTATATAGGGCAGCCAGAAGAGTAAAACTGTAGATCCAAGCAAAAGGGGATAAATAATTTGTGAATGTGTGTCACATGGCATCTCATTTTTCCTTGAGGTGAGGCTTGGAGCTCTGACCTAGTAAACAGATAAAGACACCATCTCATTCAAGGTTTTTAAGCCTTTCCTGCAGTAATCTGTCTGCTCGGTACCTCTGCATTGTCTCTGTGCTTTTAGGCTATTAGGTTTTGTTATTTGCATCTGTCGTTTTTGATATCATACAATTAAATGTCCATTTCTTTGATCAATAATTACATTTTCTTTTGTATGTGTTAAAGGCAGATGGTCTCACCAGAGTTCATGCTAAGACAGAATTTCACAGAAAAACAAGGACTCTCAGAGTTTCATTTCATGTTGTTACGAAGGTTGTGTTTATGTAGACCACAGGAAAAAAGGCACTTAAATGAAACTGATGTTTCTCTTCTTTTATAATGCATTATTGACCTGATTGAAGTGTCTATTTTTTTTAGTTGTGGGTCAGTGTTGATAGTCATTTTTGACCAATTTCCTTCCTCTAGGAAGTCTTTTTAGAATTCCAGACATTCTCCAAATACTCTGTATCTTTCAACCAATCAGAATGCCCCATCTGGTCACAGATTTACTTTACTTATAGGTTGTTGATGTCATCAATTACTAAAATTTGAGAGCCCTTTACATAACACAGGCTATTACAAAACTGTTTGAACAGTGAATGTGATTTCCTTTGGGTTAGGCAATCTTAGTAAGCAAAATTGTTCAGAATTGTAGGTTGAGTGTGTGTTCTCAAGAACACTGTGCTTGCTCATCAATATAACCGGGAATCCATGTCGGTCTTTTACAGGTCAATAATAAGGGAAGTGCGAATGTACTCTCAAAGTACTCTGTCTTAAAGGGAAAGGACGCCCAGAACCTAGAAGTTGTGGCGTTTTGTGAAGACATTTCAAAGTAAGTTATGATTTTGATGTTTGTGTAAGTTGTGTGTTATAACATATTTTGGACTTACAAAAGGATGAAGTCAGCAAAAATGCAGATGTTTCATATAAATTTGGTCCAGCAGCTGTGTTGTGTATGCTGTGTAAAAACAGGATACCTGAATCAGCTTTAATGTACGATTATATAGGGGAGCAAAGTTGATTTGGACCTGATGGACCAATTTGGCCCAAAAAACACAGTTTTATTTATAACACGCTGTCCAACAAAACTAAAATTGGTTATGTCAAGGATTACAGGAAATGCCAAGCTGGGGGGTCGCCCACGTAACAGTGAAGGCTGGTTTCAGTGTTTACTTATGTATCAAAAGAAATTCTCAGGATCTTAAACTTCTTGATGCATTGATACACACTTTGACCCTTACATTTACAGGTTGAAATCAAAGTTCTCTCATGATGACCTCCCTACCAATCCTGGCTATGTCCTCAGCCCTGTGATCACTCAGAGAGATGCAGGAGGGGACAACAGAGGCAGTGTGAAGGTGTCCATTGAAATTTCTGATTCCCAGCAGCCTGTAACTTTTACTTGCGATGGTAAGTTTCTGTAAAAAGTTGCTCATCACAGACCTAAACTGCTGTCATTAATATCATAGATTCATTACATAGAAAACATAGGATGATAGTCTTAATGTTCCATGCTGTGCTTTAATTGTTTAAATGTGTGACCTCTGATCATGTACTGAGAATGTTTGAGTAGTAAGCTACCTCTGAAGATCTACTATGAAGGAAGCACACAAATGAGGAAGTCAGGACACAGCGCCAGAGAGCATTTTTGGCTACTGTGATGCATTCTCTCTTTACATAACTGTCTGCTCCACAGATTGATACTCTGGTCACGGTTCCAGTGTTTTTATTTGTCAGCCTGAAGTTCACTTGCATGCTTTTGACTGGGTAACCTGTCTGTGGTGCAGCATAGAAAAGGCTTTTCATTGAGTTGCCTGTGAAGCGTCTGAGTTCTGAAGACTGCAGGGGCCTCTCTGTCCACCTCATTCTTGGCAGGAAATTAAGACTGGTCTTTTGTGTTGAAGACTTTGTGTTGTTTCTGCCTAAGCCTCATAGTTCTTTTTGTCCTGGATAAGTCCAGCTTAGACTGCGGTCTCAAAGGGAAAAGGGAGCACGATGTCCGTTGGGTCCTGAAGTTGCCTCACAGACAGCTAATATGTTTGAGGAATAGCTTGCTTGTGACTGACTGGATGGTTGTGCTGTTCTGTTTAGCTTCTATATAAGTTCACGCCGTCCTTGATTATTTTTCCTCTGAAACTGCTGACCCAATTCCCAAGAAAAAACAGGTTAAAATGTATCACCCCTTACCTCACATTGATCGTTGTTATTCAATATAGAGCAGCACCACATATCTAATGCTAATGATACTAACATTCTCAGAAATTTCAGGAAGGGGAGATGGGATTTGGGGTTTGTTTAAATGGGGAGAAATGCTTAGCTGTGTAAAGTTAGAAATTCCAGACATACTGGAGATGAAAGAGAAGACAGATGAAGCTGAGAAGTCGATTAGGGTTTTAAACATGTGGTGAAGGATGGCTTTGCCAAAATAAACTCAAAAGCGCCTCAGTTTTCTGATCCAATGATCAGATCTACAGCCTTTCCTCCAAATGTTGATGCAAAACTTCTTTTTTTTATTTGACAATTTAAGTAGTATACTAGCTCCTTGTTTTTGGATTGGTGCCATTGGTATATGCATTCCGTGCTGGTTCTGTCAGATGTCCTGTATCTCAGTAGGTCTTTCCATTCCGATGCCTGCAGAGATATCCTAACTGATTGAAGCTTGGGCTGTTTGCATGCAAAATTCAGGTGCAGTCTGTTTAAGTCTAGTGTTAAAGCATCTCTACCTCAGTTTTGTCCATGGCTTTATTAAGACTGTAGTGTTTTAACCCATTTAGGTAAACCACACTTGATCGCAACTGTTGATTGCTTGACATTCCAGCACCATATGTGTTGCTGTAGTATAGCAAGAGATGATGGCAGAGAAGAAATGACTCCCATAGAGGGGAGCATTACTATTGTAATTTACTACCTTTCAAAACCACATTAAATTTACCACCAGTTTGGTGTGCCCACCAGACCTTCAGAGAGATCATGTGAGGTACCTCTGATTGACTGTAATTCAGCTCTAGGCTGAGATCTTGAGGAGAAGATCGTTCCAACAAAGGGTGTGGGCCTGTTATTCTACAGCATGGGGTGACCATGAACACAACAGTGTCAGGTTTTATTTTTGCTCAGATCTAGAGAGTGGAGCATCTTGTGCCAAATACATTTTTGCCATGTTTTTTCCATCACCTAAATTAACCTAGATAGAGGAGCAGATTTCTTTAGATTATGAATTATAATTTACTCAAGGTGCAGAGCAAAACAGCACAAATTGTAAACATCACCACTATTTTGTTGAATATTGGTCTGTGTACATACAGTATGAGCCAGATGTCTGCTGTGTCAGATTTCAGCCTCTCACACTTGGAGCACTTTTTTTTACTTTAAATACATGTTGGGTGAATGCCCTCTAATCTCACGCAATTGGGGAACATTGTTGTAAACCAGCCCTCCCCCCAAAGCTGTAATGTACATTATTGACACAAATTGCAGTCTGTTAAAATGCAGAGAATGACAGCAAAATAGGCAAAATAGGCTGTTTTGGTATGATTGCATATTGTCACTGGGATAGAATTGCTGTAATCCATTATAAAAACAGTTACATCACACATTACCAAAACTCAAATAGTCTATCCATGAATAATTTTCTCTACTTTGTGTTGTCGTTTCTCTTGGTTTAGTGAGTTCTCCAGTGGACCTGCTCATCATGCAGGCTTTGTGTTGGGTCCATGATGACCTGAACCAGGTGGACATCAACAGCTATGTTCTCAAGGTCTGTGGACAGGAAGAGGTTCTACAGAAGTGAGTCTTTCATGTCTCTGTGTTCCTTTTCCATTTTGTCGTATTATATAATCAAATCCCCCGTCATCATTCCTTGAGAAGGAAGCTATTTCGCTATAATTGTGTTTCCTTTTCACCCACACCATTGCAAGGGCAAAACCAACATTACTGAGGAAGTGCTTGCTTGCCCTAATAAGGAACAGAGATTTGGAAAAACAGAGTACTTCCGAACTTTAAGGAATGGGGAGCTTTTTTCCTCCCTTAGTTTCCATGTCCTTTGGTATCTTTGGTTTCACTGCATCAACAGCAATGTTCAACAGCACTTTTTCAAAGATTTCTATTTGTGTTGTTTTAGCTCCTCAGTGTCTGTTTCCATGCTGGCTGTGTTATCCTCATTTGACCTTGGCAAGTCGATATGAGCAGTCATTATAAATGAGACCCACTCTGGTCTTCCAAAGTACATAGTCACCTAGGACACGTCTCCTAGATTGACAGGAATGATTGTAGAGTTTGTTCCCAACAAATGTGACTCATGTTTTTTTTTGTTACTTGTTTTTGTGGAGCTTTCTAAGTATTTTTATTTTGTCTTTATTGAAGTATTTGTTTTAGGGCGTTCTCATTATAACATACCATATAACATAATTCAATTTCTCATGACATTGCATTAATATTTAATAGCTTTGTATCAGCATATTTAATTTTAGTTTAGTGTGTACATTCCTCAATTTGCCTGCAATTTTACTTTCCACTAAAATAACTGTGACACAACTAAAGCTAAAGCTACTTCTAAACACCACTGATATTGACAGAAGTAAATTGCAAAGTAATTAAAGCTGCTTCAGCAGAAAAACTCTTTCACAGATGTTTTGTTTTTCTTCATGTATTAGTTGCAACATTTTGATGCATTGCAGTGCATTGAAACATGAGGTAGTGTGTACATTTGTGAAATTACCCAAAGTCGTGTTTGTACTACTGGGTCTAAAAAATGGGTGTCACCAAATGGGAATAATTGTTTATCCGACAGGTTTCCATTTTCATTTATTGGTTGGAAACAGTTGCCAAACCCTAAACTCATTAGCATAGGCTGATGCTTTGTTGGTGATTGGTTGAGCTAAGGGCCTGCAAACAGTGCTACATTTTGATAAAGACACAGCGTTTAAACTTTGTAGGGAAATCAACACACAAACCGCTTCAGAAATGGGTGCCTGTGCATATTAAGAATGTGTTGTCCAAACAATACCCAGATCAGCTTTAATATATTAGTTTAAACTGTGGACACTGCAAACTACAGTTAGAGTTATCATATCATTTACATTGTTTGGCATTTACATTGTTACATTTGACTCGGGCCTATGTTTAAAGCATCTTTAACATTATTCCCTAGTAAACACAGTCTGGGCAGTCACGAATATGTGCAAAACTGTAGAAAGTGGGAAACAGACATCAGACTGCAGCTTCTCTTCCTCAGCACAATGAGAAGAGATTTGGCCCGAACGGTAAGACACTTTTAAAGGGCAGGTTGAATAAATAAATATCCTTTCTGTTCATGAATTACCAGATTCTTACTGTAAGGCTTTGTGTTTGTGCTTACAGGCAGAAGATGATGTCTCCCCTATTCACTTGGAGAAATACCTCGGTCTAGTGGAGACGCCGTTTAAAGAGGCAGTCACGAGGTAGGAATGTGCCTCGTCTTATCTTCTGTCCTACTAAAGCTTGGAAACACAAAGGCCTTGGATGTCCCTGATTGTGATTGTTGAATTCTCTCATTCCTTTCAATGTTTATTTGGTCTGTAGAGAGGGACTGGCTGAATACATAGAGAGCTATCATAAGCAAGTCAACATCTGCCTTCAGAATGAGGTAACCTGTTATCTTTGAAATACAGCAAGCTGGTTAGTGTGAAAATAAGGGAGTATTTAAATACTTTAGCGGTATCTCACTCACTGTCCTGTGGTGTTAGAGCACACAGTATAGGACGGTGGACGGCGTGGTTCAGGCTGTGAAACATCTGTGCTGTGCTTTGGGTGAAGTTGAGACACCAGTCATCGCTGATGCCGTCAAGAGGCTCAAACGCTCCGTCAATCTCTCTAGAACACGTTCTCCAGAGGTCAGAGAACCTCCAATGTCAAACAAATCAATTTCTGCTTACGGTTTTTAAATTTGCACATATTTCAAGTAAAAATGAACTTTTTTGATTGGCAGGCTGGTGCCACAGGTTCTGCAGCTTCAGCTAATGGTAAGAGGAACCCAGAAACTCATGTAGATGTCCTTCTTTTTAAAGGTTGTTTAACATACCCTATGGTTTATAATGTTCAATATTAACCAATGAAATTATCACAGTGGAATGTTTATCTCAACTATGTTCAACTAAGTAATTGTTAATGTTCAGTCAATTACATATAATAGAAATATAATAAAACAAACAATTTAAAACAAATACAAGGAAAGAAGTAAACAATGCTGAACACTTTTCAGGTTTCAATGTCAGCATAAAGTATTCAAGTTAACATCCAAATATGTACTAGATCTGGTTTAATTTAAACTGGTAGTTATGGTTTAATTTTGTTTGTTTTCAGGTTACGCTAGCCCAGTGGAGGAGAGTTTAGCAACACTCACAGATGCAATGTATGATCTCTCTAAGCTCTACCTGCGCTCTTTCTGCCCCGCTACACCTAAATACACGATGGAGGAGAGTTTGGAAGACAAGAGGGACAACAGAGAGGCCTCAGGGACCACAGAGCATCTTCAGTTCACACTGTTTGCTGCTCATGGCGTTCCTGCTTCCTGGGTCAGCAGGTAAGTGCTCTGTTCCTTTTAGTGCATAAAAGATCAACATACTTTAAATAATGCAAACAAAATAGCTTCCTGTTTCGGGATATGGATTTCTCATGCTAAATAAGCAAACATAATGGCTACAATGGCTCACAGCCAAGATAAATGGTTCTACCACTATCAATGCAGTGTCTGAGTCCATCCTAAATTGACTGACGTGGTTAAGTTACATTTTCTGAATTCTACATTGTTGATGCCTGTGCCATTGTTGATTTCTGATTGGATGACAGTATTTAGCCCTTTACCTCTGCCTCTGTTTGTCACTGTTAAACAACAACACTTAACATAAACAACTGCTATAACTTAAATAGACTGTCTAGAAATTTCAGCACAGAACTGTGTGAGCCGGCAGAGCTAAAAAGAGCAGCTGTTGGTTGTGTTTGAAGACAGAACAGTGTCATAATTCTGCTACTTAGTTTTTTGTTACAGATGTTTTCCTCCCTCAAGGCTTTATTTGAAGGCCTATTTTAATATTACAATATATCTTCACAGTCCGCACCACAAGAAATTTAAAGTATGTATCCCAAGACATCTATTATCCTAAAAATATTTGAAATTTCATTGGCTGTGCTACGTTGCAGAATTATGACATTTGCGGCAATAAATAATTTGACTCCTGACAACTGTTATAATGTTAATCTTTTAAATGATTGTCTAGAAACCACATGAAAAGGTTTGGAGATTCTGGGCAACCAAAACCTTGTTTTAACAGTCATAATGTGCACACCACATACATTTAGCTTACAGCTTACATTTAGTCCAATTATGCTGTAGGCAACAGATTTGTACATTCCAGTGTTTTTTCCTGTACATTCCGTCGTGTAATTTCTCCTTCCTGTTTTCCAGTTTTGAAAAATACTACCTGATGTGCTCCCTGACACACAACAACAGGAACCTTTTCAAGCCTGTCCAGTCCAAAAAAGTGGGAATATACAAAAGTTTCTTCTACCACATCAAATGGGATGAATTGTGAGTGGCTTAAACGTACTGGCACCTTAGTGTCTGCAATTTCTTAAATTCTAGGGGAAAAAGAACAACCTCAGAATTGTTGCCAGCATCTGCTTAGGGTGACAGCTTCCCCTGTCTCTGCAGAATAAACTTCCCTATTTCGGTGGCCCTGTTACCACTGGAGGCCATGTTGAGTCTTTCTCTCTATGGGGTCCTCAACCAGAACACCAACAACTCACCGGATTCCAACAAGCAGTGGAAAGGTCCGGAGTTGCTGGGAAAAATTTCCATGCCCCTCTTTGATTTCAGACGGTATGGCATAAAACTTCCCCAAATTGTTCAGAAAGCTCTTTACTAGTAAAAAGCTGGTCTCTTTAGAGTAAAACAATCTTAAACAATGAAATCTGTGCTAAGACATTTCATTGATCTCTTAAGTTGTTAACTGCTGTCAGTCTGGGTAGCCCCACTCACTTTGATATCTCATTGGTCCAAAATTACTTAAAATATCTTCAGATAGACTGAAATTGCATCACACAATGCAAAAGTGACAAAATGCAATTTACAATACGATTTACAATTCCACAGTGTTAGGACAGAGGTTCTTATATTGTTGTGTTTCAGAGTGCTGTCAAGAGACACTATCCTGCTAAGTATGTGGGCATCACCTCAAAACCTTCAGCATGGAGCTACAGGCAAAGGAAAAAACCCAACAGAGAGGATCATACTGCAGGTTCATCCTTTGATTTCCTCATTCTCTTCTTCCATGTAGTGAATTTTATGGTGTTATGGTTCTAAAAGCTAATATCTTTTCCTGGCTGGCCACAGGTTGACTTCCCCAGTCCACCAGTGGACGTGCTGTATGTTGGTCACAAGGAGAACGGCTGTCCAGACCCACAGTCTCTAGAGCCACTTGACTCAGGAAATCGGAGTGAGATAGAGAAGCTGTGTGCACGCGCATCTGCGTTTGGGTACGTTTGCACTGATTAAACCAGACATGCATTTCCTGGAAGGAAACTGGAAGGAAATACCAGTTGTTTAAAAGAATAGTTTAAAAGTTTTAGGTAAGCTTTGATTTTAGGCTTTGGGTCTGTGTAAATGCAAAAATGGAATTGAACAAATCCAAAAATATTTTGAATGGATACTGTGTAGAAAAAAATAAAATCAAAACCCCAAATTTAAGATACTTGACTAAATACCTGCCACTTCTGCTACATGCATTACAATTTGAGTTATTTGTTGGTCGTCTGTCCCAAAAGCTGTTTGTACACATACAGTAAAACCAGAGTCTGCATTCATGTACAGGTAGCTTACTTATATAGACCCTGCTTGTAATGCTGGCAGAAACACAACTGAACTTGTCTTTAACTGGCTGTAACTTCAGAATAACTCTCTATTAAAGCTAAAACGCAGACTTATTTAATAGAGGTTTGCTGAAGATGCATCTCTCAGTGGTAGAACAGAAAGCCCAGTCAGCTTTAAGACAGCCAAACAACGATCAGACTGTGGGCAGCTTTCCATGCTTGTTTGTGTATGTGTTTCTGAATGCCCCCCAAGTGCCAACAGCTGCAGGGCTCCCAGCTTGACTGCACATTCACAGACACTTTTAAGAGGTGTGAGATGTTTCCTGTGGCTCCTGTCTCTTTATTGAGAGTAACTCATTACCCATTACTGCTTTATGGCCCATGAATCATCTAGTTAGTGCGTCTGCAGACTGGGGAAGTTTTAAGCCAATGGGAAGTGAACTGTCTCTGTTGCAATTACCCAGCATGCTTTTCACCAGGCTGACACGAGCTGACAGGCAGCTGCTGTGGGAGCAGAGGTATCACTGCCGAGACTATAAGTACAGCTTACCCAAGATCTTGGCCAGCGTGCCCAGCTGGGACTGGGGCAGTATGGGTGAAATCCACTCACTCCTACATAACTGGCCCCCTCTGTCTCCTGTTTCAGCCCTGGAGCTCCTTGAATCAAAGTATGTATCTCTCCCTTTCATTTACCTGCTGTCTCTTTTGCTTGCTGTCTCTTTTTTTTTTATTGCACTTTTTAGTCAAATGACCTTTTTAATGTGTTACTTTAGCTGTGGGGTTGTATCTAGTATCTAGTTAGTCTTTAACTTTAAAGTCTTGCGAATGTGTTTTAAATTCAGGTTTGCTGACTCAGAGGTGAGGAAGGTCGCTGTAAGATGGATTGAGAGCAGCAGTGATGATGAGCTGGCCGATTATCTTCCTCAGCTGGTGCAGGTGTGAACATTCGCTACATACCTGCCTTTATACATGTGATGTTTCTCCTGTCAACATAATCACTTTCTGTCATTGTTTATGTTAAGTTTGTTAACAATGGAGTGTCACTAATTTCTGTTTCTGTAGGCGGTGAAATTCGAGAGTCACCTCAACAATGCTTTGGTTATGTTTCTGTTATCTCGAGCTCTGGGAAATATCAACATTGCACATTATCTTTACTGGTAAAGTTTCTTGTTATAAAATAGATTTTTGTCATTGCATGTTTATAACCCTGTCAGTGAAATTCAAGGTATAATAGGTATAATAGGTAAAGTTCGCTGCTTCAAAAACAGTTTCCACCCTCTTTTTGTCCCTCCTGACAGCCAGGAACCACACAGGGTTTGCTAGAATTTCTCACTAATCTTGAGTTTGTCTGGTGTTTGGAATGAAAGTATCTGCCCTACTTTTTTCTTATTGCTATAATGTTGCAAGCCAAGATTCAGAATGTTCTGATGTTCAGAGATGTTATTTGTGGACTGGAAATGTTGAGTTTATTCTTATAATATGACCCCTTTGGGAATATGATTGTTTATTGGTATCCTGGTTATATCATAACATGAGAAAAGTAAAGCTAAGTAAAGCTAGCATTCAGATGTTTTGGTGTGTTTGGATTCAGGCTGCTGAGGGATGCCGTGCAGGACCCGGCGTTCTGTCAGCGGTACGGCCGCATCCTGGGGGCACTGCTGTGTCTCTGTGGGGCTGGACTCAGAGCTGAACTTGAAAAGCAGACCAAGCTTGTGCAGCTCTTGGGTGTTCTGGCTGAAAAAGTGAGGCAGGCGAGCAGCTCCACCAGACAGGTGAACCACGACTACCGAAGTAGCCTTAATTTTACCACAGGCACCTTAATAATAATGTGCCGTGGTGTTAGTCTCTGCAATGTGCCGTTAAACTACAATGTGAAACCTTGAAACCACAGATGATTTTGCATTGGTAATAGGTTTTTCCACTTCTAAGCCTTTTCATGAAATTGTTTGAATCTAATGAAAAAGGTTCTTTTAGAAAACCAGAACAGGCTGATGTTTTTCCAGAACAAACAAAGCATTCTTTGTAACAAGTTTAACAGTTATTCGATTTTTCTCATCCGTTGTCTTATTTGTTGATGTTATCTGTGCCAGAAGCAGGGCGTACTCATTTATTTTAATTGCAGGTTTATTTTCTCTCAGATCACCGAGAAATGTGACCTGAGATCTTCTGTTGGTTCTGTGTGTTAAGTGTAGCCAAAGGTTTCTGAAAAACAGAATTTTTAGAATTGTTCCGAAAATCAGGTTGACGGCTAGTTCCAGAATGAAATGTAATAATGCTGCTTATTGCATGAATAAACAAAATAAATAAAGACATGTATGCCTCTACTAGAAAACTTTGAATTTTTTTGTGGTTTTGAGGTCTTCAAATGAATGCCTGTATGACTTCAAATTAATCCTTTTTTTTAAATACAGAAACTTCTTTTCCCGATAATATAGCAACCTGTGACAGATTATTATTTGTTGTATTTGGATGAGCCTCAAGGTTATCCAATCAGAATATCATCTATTAGCTCCCATCTGAACAAGTGGTTTGCATACAGAAAGTATATGTGTCTGTCTTGGATAAATAGTGAAAGGAAGGCTAAGAACTTCCAGTACTTTTGTATAGTCTAAGAACTCAGAACTTTTACATGAATGTCTACAAACCACATGAAAAGGTTTAGAGTTAATCTGAACTTTTGATCTTCATAGGTGGTTCTGCTGGAGGGTCTAGAGAGGGTACAGTCATTCTTTCAGAAGAACACCTGTCGGCTGCCCATTAGCCCCAGCCTAGTGGCAAAAGAACTCAATATAAAGGTATGTGTGTGAAACCAGCATCATTTTGACCTTACATTGGCCGTACATTAATTTAGTTACTGTATTGTAAAGAAAGATAGTGTCTTATGCTTCCATCAACATAAACGTTAAGGAAATAAAGTGAGTAAAGTGACTACAACTATGTTTGGCTGTATTAAAACAAATCCTGTCACACAGCATGTACCATACAAAACGTAAGGTACAATAGAAAGAGGTAGTTGATAGTAATATTGGTAAATGCTTTAAAAATGATTCAGCTGTTGTAATTGTTCTCTGAAGGTTTTAAAAGCCAGAAAAGGAAACTGTCCCTTTAGTTCTAATTCAAAGTCTGCCAGATTGGGTTGTATTTGATGGGAAGTGTTCACATGTGATTCACTTCCTTATTGTCCACACTTGCCCCCCCTTACCACCCCCCCCCCCCGTTAGATGAGGAGATCTGCGTACTCAGCGTGACCTAAACAGTGTCTCTCAATGCCAGCATCTTTTCCCCTTTGGTTGCTGCTGCTCTAATTCAAAGACTCTCATTGTTGCCATGCTGAGACAGAAAATGTGTCTGAAACCCAGAGGCCAATGTCTGTAACACGATGTTGCTTTTGTTCTCCCCTGAAAATTAGGCCTGTTCCTTCTTCAATTCCAACGCTGTACCTCTGAAGATCGCACTGGTGAATGCAGACCCCCTGGGAGAAGAGATTAATGTCATGTTTAAGGTGTAAAACCACTTTCGTAACACCAGTGTGAATTGGTTTGGGTAGTGAAATGGTCCCCACAGACAGAATGTTTACACACGGTGCTTTGTTATCGTACAACATTATTTGAGTTTGACAAAGTTATGGTTCTGTGGGTTTCTTTTTACACAAATTAAAGTACACCTAAAGAAGAACCAAAATAGTAAACTTTCACGATTGATGGGAAATTAATTACCTTAAATAAAAATGGTTTAAACACAAAATTGCATTAACTTAAATTTGTTCCTAAACATGCCCTCTGGTGGCAGAATTTGTAACAAACGTTTTGGCACATGGTTATATAATCTGCTTCTTGTTATTTTTGAGGTACATGTGAGGTATATATTGAGGTATATATAGTGTTTAATGTTATATAGGTTGGTGAGGACCTCAGACAGGACATGTTGGCCCTGCAGATGATTCGCATTATGGATCGCATCTGGCTGCAGGAGGGTTTGGACCTGCGCATTGTCAACTTCAAGTGCATCTCTACTGGTAATAACAAAGGTAAGTGGTTGTTCCACTCTTTTCATTACCGCATTAAGCTGTTTTCAAACTAATAAGAGAGATTTTGATTTAAAATTGTGAGGTAAAATTAAATAAAAAAATTGAACCCCAAATACAGCAAATTGTATTTGTTTAAAAAACATTTTCACATTGAATATCCTGTTTTACTCAGAAATATGCAGATTACAAAAATAAAATAACATAGTACTGTTACTAGGTCGTCTTACTAACAAGCTATTAGTTATTGTTTAAAACTGCTACAAATATGACTTCTCAGTATTTTACAAATTCTACTTATATTGTGGACTTTATATTACATGAGTTGGGTTTGGTTGCACAGGCATGGTGGAGTTGGTGCCTTCTTCAGAAACGCTGAGGAAGATCCAGGTGGAGTATGGAGTGACGGGTTCCTTCAAAGACAAACCTCTGGCCGAGTGGCTTCGCAAGTACAACCCTGCTGAGGACGAGTATGAGAAGGTGCGTTTAAACATCACAATAACAACCACAAAGTAATAATCCATAACAAGAGAACCAAGTTTCTTGTCATTTAGCGATATTTTACCTCATTGTTAAAATGAGGTAATTGGTCCTCATTGGTCTTAAATCAACCCCTTTTTTGTTAGGCCTCAGAGAACTTCATCTATACCTGCGCAGGATGCTGTGTGGCCACCTATATCCTGGGCATTTGTGACCGCCACAACGACAACATCATGTTGCGCTCCACTGGTCACATGTTCCACATCGACTTTGGCAAATTCCTGGGTCATGCCCAAATGATCGGGAGTTTTAAAAGGTGAATGATGATTTTATCCATGTGGGACAATCCTTACCCATCTATAGGTTGTAGATTTGATCTTATTAATCAGAATGGAATGTGTTTATTCCCTATAGGGACCGTGCACCATTCGTCTTAACCTCTGACATGGCTTATGTCATCAATGGTGGCGAGAGACCTACCAGTCGCTTCCAACTTTTTGTTGACCTTTGCTCACAAGCCTATAACCTGATACGCAAACACTCCAACCTTTTCCTCAACCTGCTGTCCTTGGTAATTCACTCACTGTGTTGGCATACAATCATGTTGGCTTGTTGTGAGATGTTTTTGGCATCATATGGTCACTCATAAGCCATTACATAAACCTAATGTTGTGTAGATGTTGTTGCATGTTTGATAAGCCTTCAGTGACCAGTTTGTCTTCATCCAAGACTAAAGCTTTGCTGTTTATTGATCGCTGTGTTTTGTAACTGTGTGTTTCACGCAGATGACACAGTCAGGTTTACCTGAGTTGACTGGATTGCAAGATCTTAAATATGTTTGTGATGCCCTTCAGCCTCAGACTACAGATGCAGAAGCAACAATTTTCTTCACAAGGTAAATTCTTCTTTCCCAGAAACCAGGACAGAGTCATTTAACCTCTTTACAAATAACTCTTACATCTTGTTCCACATTTTTCTTGGTTACTTTCTAGGTTAATTGAATCCAGTCTGGGCAGTGTGGCCACAAAGTTCAATTTCTTCATCCATAATTTGGCCCAGTTGCGTTTCTCTGGTCTTCCCTCCAATGATGAGCCCATTCTGTCTTTTGCACCCCGCACATACACTATGAAACAGGACGGCCGAATCCAGGATGCCTCCATTTATTCATTTCAAAAGAGATACAGCCCTGACAAGCACTATGTGAGACGCTTTTACTAAAATATAGTGTGGAACACTTAATTTTTCACTTCTAATAACTTTTTTAAATTGGCAATTATTAATATATATATATTTTTAAAAATAAGTTTTAATACATTAGTTAAAAGTATCTTTTATGCAGGTTTAAAGGTTTGAACGATTTATACAAAATTTGTAAATATTTTTCAGGCTCTGAAAATATGCTCAACCCCTTTGATATTATTATGAGCCGTTGGACTAAAAACCATTATATCTCCTTTTTCCTGACAGACATATGTAGTGCGACTCCTTAGGGAAGGTCAGAGCGAGCCACAGTTTGTCTTCCGCACTTTCGATGAGTTCCAGGAACTTCACAACAAGCTGACCATTCTTTTCCCTCTTTGGAAGCTACCAGGGTATTTCAGTCTACTTGTGTTAAACTCTTAAATGTGGTTTGTAAAATGCTGCTATCTCCACACAGTGAAATTCTATAAAAATCCCATATTCTGTTTGAAGGTTCCCCAATAAAATGGTGCTGGGCCGCACACACATTAAAGATGTAGCGTCCAAGAGGAAGGTGGAGTTAAACAGCTATGTGCACAGTCTAATGAGGAGCTCCACTGAGGTGGCCCAGGTAGGCAAATAGACAACTTACTATTATAGTAAGTATGTATATAAATTGTATTTTGTGTATATATTTTGTGAAAATACACATGAAAATTCACTTGCGTTGTGGGCATGGATCATTGGGCTGTTCCTGTGTTGTTGTTTTTGTCTTAGTGTGATCTTATCTACACCTTTTTCCACCCTATCGCAAGAGATGACAAGACAGAGGGGCTTGACGGGCTCCAAAAAATTTCAGGCATGTCATCAGATTAAATCTTTGTGTATTTAGATTTGTAGGGTTACAGATTCCAGTAAGCAGGATGTGTCTGACATACACCTCTTGGGTAAAACTGTTTTACATGAATGGATGCGAGTGTAGGTGATATATATGTGGAATTGTATAGTTAGGCAACATGCACATATATTAGCAAATGCACAGGTGGTAATATTCATGTTGAAATGTTCTACAATTTTCTTGTTTTCTGCCACTGATTCTCTTAGTTGCACAGTTGCTTTTATTGTCTGCATAGATTTCAGTGTCTGTAAGTAGTGTGTCAACCAAATAATCTGTGTAACAATTCCAGAAATGCCCCCGGTGAGTCCCACCACGGGGCGAGTGGAGGGTGAGGTGAAGCTGTCAGTGTCCTACAGAAACAGCACACTCTTCATCATGGTCATGCACATTAAAGACCTGGTAAGCAGTAGCCATGAAGCTAACTGCAGTGAGTGTAAAATATAATGAAGGATCCCATTGGCTTTTTTTGAAACCTGTTTTTGCATTTCTGTATAACAGATGTCTAATGATGGGGCAGATCCAAACCCTTATGTGAAAACGTACCTCCTCCCAGATCCGCACAAAACCTCCAAACGCAAAACAAAGATTGCCAGGAAGACTAGAAACCCCACGTTTAATGAAATGGTAAGTGTGGCCTCTGAAAGCCATAGAAGCTGTTGAACCTAACATGATTACTTGTAAGGCAAATAATATATAGATATATAATATTGTTATATATGTGTATTATGTTCATGTTATTAATCACAAATGTCCGTTTGGCTCGGATTCGTCCTAAATTCCTGGGACCATTGCATTCCATTCCCATTCTGTTGTGCACCATCTGGCTGTTTTTAAAAGCAGCAGTTGGGAAAAATCACTTACTATGGAGCTTGAGACATTATTTATTATGTTCATATTTAACATTATTTTGCATTTTTTCTGGTTTTTGAATAGAACTCAAGAACTTAACATATTACATTGACAGTACTAGTACATGTAATAATACCTTAATCGTAAACACTACATAATCTTGTTTCTCTGTTCACAGCTGGTGTACAGTGGCTACAATAAGGAAACATTGAAACAAAGGGAACTTCAACTGAGCGTCCTCAGTGCCGAGTCTCTGCGAGAGAACTGCTTTTTGGGTGGCATCACCCTCAGCATTAAGGACTTTGACCTGAGCAGAGAGACTGTCAAGTGGTACAAGCTCACTTCAGTGCCCTACTTCTAGAATCCACCAATACCTTCCCTGTCTTTCATGAAGACACGACCACAAGTGCCCACAGGACCACTCAGATTCAAACTCCTCTTTCTGTGACACTAACTGAGGAAGCAATCCTCGCAACTGTGTGTGTGAAGAGAAATTTACATTTGTGTACATTTGGAACATAAGAGGACCAAAACGGCTCACTTAAAGAAGAGTTTATATATTATTATATAAATATATATAGAGAGAGATTGACACCTGTATTTTTAAAATGGCTCATTTTTACATTCTCCTTTTCTACATATGCATATAATAAACATTAATAGCCTGTAATATTTTGAGGTATATACATTAGCACAGGAGATTTCCATGGATTGTGATAATGTGCCAAATGAGCTGAGCTAACATGAGACCACTCCCCCACAGGGAACAGTAACAGGGTGTTTCACATGTTATGTGATTGCTTCTCTTGGTATGTTTGTGGTGTAAATGACTGAAATCCCTGTTTGTACAGTAGTGTAAGATGTTCTGTTGAGGTGTGATGTGATTTTTAATGACAGTTTTGGCACCAGGGGATTTTGCCTTTGACATTTGTATAATGAACCCTGTTGAAAAGGGAATAGTACCTGCGGCTTAAAGCTGCTAGCAGAGCTCAGCTGCATAATTATCTATGAGTTTACCTGGAGGCATTTTTAAAATGATGTAAGAATTTTCATCACTCTTTTGCAAATGGAGATTCGCTCTTTTATGACTTTAAAATAGATATTAACAATGGCCAGTTATTTATTATTGGTTACCTTTAACCTGATAAAATCAATGTTTGCTTTAATTCTGTCTCTCTCCTAAGACAAATTAAATGATTTTGAACATCTTTCTGTATAAATTCATTTGTTGTTATTGTTATTGTACTTTAAAACTCACATTTTAATTGGAAAAATACTCACATTCACCGGTAGGGGGCAGACAACGAACACAAAACGATACTATGCGTAGGCATTAATACAGTACTACAGTAGTTGTTAAAATGTATGTTTTTATAAAGATGAATTTAAATACAGAAATTTCATTCATTTTTTTTTAAAGAATTCAATTATTTCTTTTAGCGCATTTTTTTAACAGCTGAAATGGAGAGTTTTTGTTTTCATAGTTTGTTTTTCTGTCATGTTTTCAGTGGATCTATAATGTTGTAATAATTAACTTTATCTCCCAAGTGACTCAAATAACTATCTTAAAAAGTGAGGGAACATTATTGGCCAGAAAGTTTCTGATGCCCTCCCAGATACACAAAATCTGTCTTTATTTTGTTTCTCCTGTTTCTCACTTCCTTTTTCATCCTTGTTTTAAAACTGAATGCCATACGACCGCAGTGACCCACAGTGTGATCTGATTATTTTTACTGAGGTGCAGCCGTGATCCTTGGGGACTCCCATGGTGAGGCCCAGGTGCACTTCATCACTAGCGATACAGTTTTGTGCCTCCAAAAGTCAAAAGGCTGATCCCACATCTGCCAGGGGATTTGAACCACCTTAATAAAAAGACGGTTGCTGTGAGAAAGCTTGTGGAGAGCAATAAAGGTGGCCGGTGCCCACATTTGCCTTGTGTTCAGTGTGGTGGCTTGCTGCAAAAGAAACGTGTATAATTTGGCACAGGATTGTACTTGACAGTTAACACAGTTGACCAGTCTACATTTATGCATTAAACAGATGTTTTTTATACAAAGCAATTAGCAGTGCATTCAAGCTGTGTTATTAGTTTGTATTTTTTTGGTGTGGTCACACCGGTAAATTGTGTACACTTACGGCCATGTGACATTGTGTTTTCATTCTTGCAGCTGAGTCATGTAAGATGTTTTCCAGGGTGTCAGTGTAACATGATGCAAGAATCTTAGTTTCAGGTGACATGCAGAGTAATTAATAGGAATAATTAAGAGAGATCTGATCTCAGGTAATGATTACCAAACTGTTTCTTCATCCTCCTTACAAAGATAAATATAAGATAAAACATAAAAATAAAGCAAAGTGATCTTTGAACTTTTTGCCTTACAGCCAACAGACAGTTTTGGTGTTGGTCTGTCTTTGCCCCATAATAATAAATGTATCTATACACTTGACAAATGTGGCTAAAATGTACCACACCACTTGATATGTATATACTGTTTTTTCTGTAGTTTCTCTCTCTTTCTGTCTCCCTCTCACACACAAATACACACAGTGTACCATATTTCAGTGGTGTGGCTTTATTTCAGATAATAAATAAGTGCTACTAAACTATTAATTTGCATAAACAGATGGTAAGTTATGGTAGATGTAAACCCGTGGCTTCATCATGACACTTCACATGGGTAAATAAGACAAACGTCATCGTAACGTCATCGGTCGGGCGGGGTCAGTTGCACGAGGGGCGGTCCAAATGTGAGTGACACGTGTGCAATCAAATCATGTGTCGTATCGTCGAAGGCTGGAGTTACTTGTTTGTGCAGAAGCGGAGGGGGTTCATCAGTAAGAAACGTGTGGCATCGTTAGTGTTTCATTTCGGAGGTGTAACTAACAGGTAACCAGTAATCATGAGGACCTCCGCTTCTGTCGCTCGGTGTTAACGCTCACATATTTGGGAAAATGTGGTACCCAAACATCGGAAATCAGAGGAACAGTTGCTACAAAGAAAACTCACAAAGGGACGAATATCATAATACGTGACACTGTGCTGGTTTAGGATGGAGAGAAGCGGATGTGAGCGCACCGCGCTGTGGCGGTTCGGGGACAGCGGGTTGCTGCTGCCCTGGACCAAACAGATACTGTGTGTGATGTGGGAACATTTACGACTTTTGGTCCAGATCATCTGCTGTACTTTGATGACGGGTAATTTATAAACTAATTTTATTGATTTTA
>JBAJNP010006594.1:0-25141 GCA_036877545.1 Yasuhikotakia modesta | reverse complement strand
TTTAACAAATACCTGTTTAACTAGACAACATATATGTTTATCTCGATTTTGCTATACGTTTTAGTACTGTATATGCATGCTATACGAACATAATATAGGCCTACGTATAAAATTATTTATTTAATTCTACATTTTGTTATTAACATTTGTCTACGTGTTTCACATGAACACACAGAGCGCAATACATCCCATAACGTTTACATGCACAACGCCATGAACGTGTAACTCGATCAATACGCGCTTACACACCGTAACTAAAACCGGTGTCCTGACAGGCACTTGCTCAGAATACCGTTATCCTGAAAACGCCACAGCAAACGCTGTCAAAACGTTGCATTCATGTTGTTTCATTACACTTACACGAACTGCGCGCAAGTTCAAAGCCGTCCGACGCATTACAGTAACACTGTAACAATCTGTTATAATTGCTCAGACAAGATGCACAAAAAACATCTTTCTTTCATTCATTCATTCATTCATTCATTGGCAGGCCTGTGTTTGCAGCGGCGTTTCCTGCTAACAGCTCAGCAAAAATGTCAGGAGATCTCAGATCGCATCTGCCGCTGATCTCGGTCTCCTGCTAGGGGATGGACAGATGGCTGCTGGCCGCCTGGTCTGTCCGTTTCCCCTCGCTTACACTTACCGTAAAACAATGCAAATTGATAATCGCTAATCCATGCGCGTCTCCCACCCTGCTGAATAAACCCCGTAGTTCCTTATCGGATGTCCGGTAGCTCCTCCTCTCTCACAAATTCTCGCCTGCGGCCGCTGAGCGGTGCATGAAAATAAATCTCATATAATTTGTGAATCAGAGGAAACATATAAGTCATGTGTTGATATAAGCCGTGTTTTTAGTCCTCCTGTAGACTGACAGCGTACAATATCGCACCGCCGTGTAGAGAAAAGGGTTGGGAATGAACAGGGGCTCTTCCTGTCACGTCCAGCGCCTCATCCGCCCTGAGAGACGGGTTATCTCACTGTCCTGCAACCTGTGGAGCACCTGCCCCGGGACACATGTGCAAAGCTTTCAGTGAGCACTAAATACACTTCATGAGATAACAGAATAAATATCAACAATAAAGCTTGGTAGAATGCATCCATGTTATGAGACTGAAAACATTACAATGATAGTTTTCCAAAATAACATCCTATGTTGTTTTAAGCTGTTATGTATTGGATATTGCCTAAACAAATTACTTAAACATTTTCCAACTCCTAGCATTGTGACCTAATATTACTTGTGAGGCTGCTTATTTGTGCTTATTTGCATATCTGAGCTATTTTTCAGAGTGAAATAAAAACTAAATTAATACACATTTAAAAAATGGTGATCAAATTCAGCACATATAACTTACACTTTGTTATTTGTCATCTACCTTTAAAATAAAATGGTGACTTGATATTTGCCATCACTGTCATTATTAGAATAAATGAAACAACATAAAAAATTTCCCTGAAGAATGATTCTGCATGGTTTAAATGCAATACAATGTTAATATTTAGCTAGTTATGTCATATTAATTTATTCCAGTGTAAATGTGTTGTAACAATAGTATTTGGGTTGGCGAAAACAGCTACCATGGTAAATCTTTGTAAGGGTATGTCTCAGATATGCAGAAGGTTTCTCCCATTCAGAGCAGTTTAACTCTAGCTGCAGGACTCCATTTACACACCAAAATCACCTTGCCTACTGTTGCTATGGCTGCCACAGGCTTCAACATTAATAAGACTGAATAGTCTTGTCTGCTGTGATATAACAACAGCTCCCTTTGGCATACAGATTTTAATTAAAGGTCTTCTTTAAAAGTATGCTTCAATCTTGCAACATTGGTTAGGATTGTTGTTAGTCTGAATACGTTTCTTTTCAGTTATTACCTCAAAACTCTTAGTCTGAGTGAACCATAATTCCTCAGATGAAAGTCTCAGAGGGACACAGATAAAGAATCAATGTTGCTGTCACTACAGCAGTACGGCAAGATACAGACACAAGGGCACAGACACAGGACCAATAAACCAACAGATGTCTGTGGCTCACCTGTATCAGTTTCCTGCAGAGGTACACAGGAAAGAGATTTAGGAAACTCATTCACACCAAACCCTTGAGGCATATTTATTGTGCCTTGACCTTTTTATGACTGTAAAAGTGTGATTTAGCTCTGAGGTAAAGGGACTCAATTTAGTTTATAGTTTTGGAGCTTGTGCCTTAAACAACCTGATTGGATTGTACCTTGACCTAAAATGGCACAACAACGAGTCTTATTTTAACAGTTGCGCCTGGAACATGTACATAAGCACATAAAGCACAAGGTCCTTTTATTTCCAGATTTTTCTACAGTAAAAAAACTCTCCAGATTTAAGACAGTGTGTTGTAAGGGACAGTGAACACACACAAAACAGTCAATGTTCTGTTGCTGTGTCCCTTTCCAGCACCTTCATCTGACAACACAGACTGTTTCTTTTTTTTTTTTTGGCAGGAAGCTTGTCATCCCTTTGTGTGTAACAGTCTAAGTTCATACAAAGACTACTGAGACTGACAGTAGATCTCCTTACAGTGGTAAACCTGAGACTCAATAGATGATTCTTGTGGAACAAGGTTTTCAAATATTTACAAACACATCAAACACAAATATGCATAAGATGTATGATGGAGATGACTGTAGTTGTCATGGTTTTTCTACTCACGTTTTGTAATTTTTTACAAAATGTTTTGTGTTATAAAATCTACTCAAAGTATTAAATGTTTTGACACCATCTGATTTTGCTTATAGTTATATTTCATGAACAGTTCTCACAGACATCAGATAATGGATTTCATTGCTAATTATTATTAATTGAATAAACCAGCATTTGGTAACAAACTTTTTCTTAAAACTATAATACACAACACACATTCAGTGTTTTACCAGATTTACCCTCACATATTTCTTTTGAGTGTGTGTGTGTGTGTTATTTAGTCAATCTCTCAAAGCCTCAGTCAGGAGTTTGACATGAAAATGACTTCAAACACGTAACTAACACCATTATTTAAACATTTGTTCACAATGGAGCATTTTAAAAAGTCTTTCTTTTTTATTAATATCCAGGAAAAACTATAATCTATGACATTTAGTTGCAGACCTTATTGAATTACTTTTAGAATTTAAACATCACAATAAACAATACAGTCCAAATGATTCTGGTTGAAAGAGATAAAAGCAAAAACTTGTTGGGTTGAAGGGTTGAAGATTATCAAAGAGATGTATATAAATTGGCAAAAAGTCATCCTAGAGGATTGTGGGAGAAGAAAAGCGTAAATGTTTAATGGCCGTCTCTTTTATTCTTGAAAGACACTTGTTTATCTGGCTTATAGGTCATTGTTAAGCACAAAAAAGGGTGGATTTCAGCCATACTTTATATTCCACTTTCTCCTGCTTTCTCTGCTTACATTATCCCTAATAAATTCAGTTGGAGAAGTACGGGACTTCAAGCGTGTTGCCTTGGCTTATCTAAGTAAGCTTCTGGAAATTTTTGGAAAGCCAGCAACAAAATCTTAAGCTCATGATAGAAAAGTCTTTATGTATTTTCTTTCCTGATTCCACTTGCTTGAACACAAAACTTGAATTTCTGAAGCAGGAATGTAACAAGAAAATGGTCTCACAGGAAATTAGCAGGTCAGATTTTGTGTTTCATAAAAATAGTGCCTGTTTACCAACTTTTCATCCTGACGTCCTTTGACCTGCTGGATGAATCCCAACTGGGGTCACCTTTGACTTTAAATCCATTGTAAGTCTGGCCAGTGAGCAACTAATTATTTGAAAGTAGGCAAAAAATTACAAAAAATTGAAAGTTTTTGTTTGTACACTTGAGTTTGTACAACCCATTGTGCAGGTGGATGTTTATTTACTTATACAGCTTCAGCCACTGAGGAACAGTAAGGAAATCTGCAGAGCAGACGCCAGGTTAGGTTTAGGAGACATAAAATTCAGCCTGCTGTTGCTTTTTTACTGTGAGATTATATGTTTTATTTAATTAAAAATGTGTTAATGTTATCCCCATGTTATCACCTTCACTTTCAATTAGGCCTTAAAAATCAGGTTTTGTAAATGAGAACATGAGTTTTTAAGCCGTCATGGATTCATGTAAAATGAAGGGATTATAAAATGGTAAAAACCTGTACTAACCACAGAGAAGCAGAATCCATCCGCAGCTTATCGCTGCTCCAGCAGCCCTGAGCTACAGTATTTTACAGTAAGTTAAAACCTTATAAGTCAAACCTCACTTAGACCCTCTGCTGGTTTTCATTTGCCTTAAATTTCAATTAGCTTATTTCTAAAGACTTACAGCCATTACAGTTTGGTGGTCATTTAATATTAGCTCAGCTGGAAATTCTTTCACATATTATCTATGCTTCTCTCAGTCTGAATCTCATTAAACTCCATTTATCTGTTCTGTGTGTAGAGGAAACATTGTGAGTTACTAAAGGATGGATTTAAAGGACAACAGGTCCTTAAAATGAAAGACTGCTTGTATGTGTACTTGTAAAATTTCATAAAATACCTGTCTAGCACCTCTTGAAGATTTATAGCTGAGAAATCAACATTTCAAAATGCTCAGAGGAACCACCATTGGAGATTTAAAATAAATTTTGCTTTTTTTGACTGATTTGCTTTCTTTTTGGTTTATGCATTCCCCAAAAGTTAAACCTTATTTGTGTCCAACGATATAAAGGTATCCTTGCTTGGCAAATGTCAGGAGCCACAAGTAAAACATTGAGTTAAAATAAAAGCCTGAAAGGAAAGTATTTAATTTGATTTTAAGCAGAATGTGTCAAAACACACACGAACAGACATTAGCTTTGGGCTGGTAAACGAATTAAAGTCATTTTGAAATAACTGTCAAGTGATAAAAAAAGACTCCTGCATGTTAAAGACTTTTTACCCCTGAGTTTATCATTTTACATGGATTGTATTTTAAGTGTTTCAGGCATAATAGGATTTGAGAAAGAACAGTCAATTCTAGGACCGCAAGGTCACCTATCTGACTGATGTAGACTGACTGTACTTATTTAGCACCTGATAACTTTAAACTGTTATGACTGTTTAATCTATTAACATCTCAAAGCTTCAGGCTCACAATGACACCATTAAATAAAGACGCTTTCAAACAACACAACTGGTGTTTATTCTTTATTACCAAAATACACTGGGAAATATAATAACATTACAGTTTTAGAAAGACGAATAAGTTATTGTAAACATAATATCAAAATTGGCCCTCAGTAAACAGGAACGCAGCACTGAAAGGCCTTTAAACTGTGAAATCTAGAAACCTCCTGTACTGGCATGGCAACATGTTATGTGCTTGTTATGAGCTTCAAATGCCAACTGTTCCCTTTCCACACATTAAATACTGTTTTATTGGCTCACATTGTGCTTCATTTGTTACTATTTTGATTATTTTTCTCCTCTGTAGTGTTTATACAAATCTGAAAAAATAGAATTTTTCAAAAAATGTCAGTTTTCTACAGTATATATATACACAGGAGGTTACATACAAAATTGGATTACAGTACCATGTACCCGAATACACCATTTCTGAGGACACAATGAGACAATCCCATTACTGGGACTCTACTTGGCTTAAGATTTATGGTATTTCTTTAAACTTGACTTAATATCCTTCAAAGATGAGGCAGTTGAAATGAAAGGCACACTTGTGGCTGAAATCCTGTCCCTATTACCAAAAATGTATGATTACCAAATTATACACACTTTGAAAAGACACTATATTACATTATCTCACTAGCTTTTGCTAATAAAAATGCTAATTACTTGACACTTCATACAAAATATACATTCCAGGTGTGTTGCAAGTGTTCTAAGCAGAATTGTGGATAAACAACTACTAAAACCCTCAGTTTGCCAATTCAATTAAACAAGATGCCTGCCAATCTCTGCTTGCAGAGTCAGAACCAAACGCTAATATGCTAATACCAAAAGCTATTTTTTAATTAATTTGATGCATCACACTGATGATGAGATTCAAATTAAAAACAACAGCTGGAATGCAAAATGAAGCTTTTGAAATTTCAGACTCTTTGCTGGTGTAACTGTTTAACAAGATGTGAAATGCACATACACAACAACAAAATAAATCCTATTAAACAGAGTCAATATATGTTCTTGTGCTAAAATATTGGCTTGATACAGAATTTTCAAAACTGATTAAGGTTTCTGAGTATTAATGTTCATTAAAATCATATATTAAACATGATTCTGAGGTTTATATGCAGACATTGTTACTATGGTAACGCTTGCAGTCTGAATTGTACATTAGGTTCAGAAAATACAATATCTGATATGTAAATTTCTAAGATTTAATTTCTACAATGTAATTAATCTGATACTGAGCAGTGAAACATCCGCATGAATTATGAATGTGCTTTTAGAATAATAATTTCGCATTTTAGACTGTTGACACAGAAACACTAAGTGAATGCAAATCATCCCTTCTTAAGTGCTGCATATAAAGTCCAAATTGAGGCAATCTAGGATCAAATCCATGGTCAAGTGAGGGACAAATTTGCAGGAGTAAAACTGAGAGGTAGTGATTAAGCAAAAATCTGACTAAATTACAAAATGTTTCTGCATAAATCACAACTTATTTTAAGTTAGTTGTGCCTCAGTTATGAATTACACAAAGCTTTCCTGATGTACACAAAGTACATCAGTCTCCAGTATCCTTTATCCTTGTACTACATACACATAAACCTTAAACTAGGAGTCTATTGAAGTAAATGTCTTCAAGTTTTGACATTGTAACTCTGTTATAACTTAATATTGATTTTGATATGTATAATAATAAAATTACAACAACATCAACAATAAACCCTGGTAATAACAAGCCCTTTTTAGGAAAAAACTAACTTTTTAGAATTTTTCCAACTGATCAAATTTTCACTTTTTCAATGAGAAAAGTTACATTACTAATAAACTGTATATACTGTATGATAAGATACAATACAGTCTCACTTAAGACTTCTACAATCATTTTTGTGCACTGAACCAATAGCACCAAAAAAGAAAGAATAAATCAAAACTAACCATCTTATTTGCATAAACATAACGGAAAAGTAAAAAATAAATTAGTTTGATAAATATCTAAATGCAGACACACATTTGAGCGCAAGATCTGTCTCTCGGTATTCAAACTAGGCCATTTAAACGTAAATAAACAAAACAAATACACACATAAATAATATTACAGTGAATAAGAGAAGCTGCCTTGGTTTCATAGTATGTGGAGTCTATGTTGAAAATATTCTAAACTGATGAGGTATTAAATGCTTTTGGAAAATAAGAAACAAAATAAATTGCATAATTCACATTGAAAATGACTAAATAGTAGACTAGATGACTAGAACTAGTAATTACATTTAGTTTGACACCTTTTTGAATCTTCAAAAAAGACAGACAGACAGACATAAACAAATAGACAGACAGACACAGACAGACAGACAAGAACAGACAGACAGACAAGAACAGACAGACACACAAAAACACATACACACAGACAGACACATAAAAACACATACACAAACAGACAGACACGTACAGACAGACAGACACACAGAAACACATACACACACAGACAGACAAGAACAGACTTGTGCTTGTTGTTGCTTGTTCAATCAGAAGTAATAGGAGCTCAGTATGTGTGTGGGGGGGTCACTGGCTGCAGCTCGTCTTGTTTAACTGGTTTCCCTGCTGCTCTTTGCTCAGTATGATGCTGATCAAATCCCCCTCATGCTGCTTCATGTGATCCATCAGCTGCTCTTTACTGGTGAACTCAAAGCCACAAATACAGCAGCAGAAGAGCAGCACACAGTATTCAATACCTGCCCGCTCCTGCCTCTGCCCACCCCGCCACAACACAGCCCTGCTGGGGGATGGACCCGTGGGGCCGCCCTCTGTTACGCCCACACTTGTGGTCCCTGTAGCAGCTGGCATGTCATGTGACTGTTTGTGTTTTCTGCTTAAGACAGTATAGGGATGTTCCATATCAGCCTCAGGTGTTGATTTCAGAGGCACTGTAGGTGAACTTAAACACAAGAAAACAAAGATTTGTGTTAGACTTTCACTTCAGAACAGAGCTGAGAATCAGGAAGTATGTTTGAGGTGGGCTTAAAGCTAAAGTCAGTCAGCTGAAACACAAAATCGGTTAATTGTGACAATAGCTTGTCTGCACATGTACAGACACAAATCTACAGTAACTCTACAAATGCTTTCAAAAGCATCTCTTTACATTAAATCTTTTTTAATTATGCCCAACAGTCACTCAAAATTTTACAGGTAAAATCACAGATTGTTTTATTAGCTTTTTATTGTAGGCAGTATGCAGCTTAAAGGCAAATCACACAAAAATTAAATGTTTATTGACATCTATTTATTCTATTCATCATGACCAAGACATTTCAAGACAGTCTAAAGTTCAAGTTTGGTGAACAATGATCTGCAAATAAGTATCATGTAAAGATGTGACCAATACAGGATCAATACATCACCAAGTGACCTTTTCAGTAGAATAACAGCACTATTAATCCCATGTTATCCCAATCCTATTTTGTACAATAACACTTTAAAGTAACAAAAACAACAATAAGAGTGCGAGTCTGAATCTATAATGTGTGGATATTTGACATTCCATCCGACTGCTGCCCATATTTGCAGGAGTCTCTGTAGAATTCACATGCCTAGTCTGGTGTGACTGTGGCATAACAGAGATTATAAAACAGACCCATCATGCCCAAGGAGTCAGGTTTGTAATCAGTAGGTTACTGGTTCGATTTCAGCACTGGGAGGTAGCAACTGAAGTGCCCTTGAGCAAGGCACCTAACCCGATTGCTCCCTGGGTGCTGCAAGAATAGCTGCCCACTGCTCTGTGTGTTCACGACTTGCAGTGTGTGTTCACTCCTCACAAAGTACGGGTTAAATGCAGAGGTCACATTTCGGTTGTGTGTAACCATAACTGACAAATACATGTCACTTTCACTGTCACACAATAATGCTGTAATTTCTCACCGGCTGCTGTGGGAAATGGCCTCATTGATGGCCTGGTTCACTTGCTCATAGTTGTAATTCTGATCTCCAGCATGTTTCCACATGTGGGACTTGAGGGACGGTGGGTGGCTGCACACATAGCCACACAGCGAGCACCTGCGACACAGTGTAAAGATCATCACTATGCCTTCTGCAACGTTCACCATTGATCCATATGTACCAGTCATCTCACCTGTACTGCTCCAGCAGCTGCATGGCTTGGTGTTCCTGAGGGTGCCTCCTCATGTGGCTCTTCAGACTGTTCATATTAGCGGTGACAAAGTCACAGCTGCAGCACCTACAGTGATCATAGCACATTTAATTAACAATTAGAGAAGCACAAGTGGAGGACCTGTCAAGTGGGGCCAGGCGCCGTTTTACGTGGCATGATACATTTGTGTGTGTGGCTGCGTTTGAACACTTGAAGTTCTGCACCGAAAGTCTAATGAAAGACTGTTTGTAGAGATGAAAACTAAAAGGACTTCTTGCAATAAATGTGGTATGTTGCAGACCTTGAAGGAATTGTGCGGCTGTGTTAAAAGGACTCCAAGCTCTCAGACACTCTGTTTGAAATGATTACTGGTGAGCAGAACTAAGCAAACTGTGTCAACACACACAAACAGGTCATAATAGAGCACAATGCATTTGTGCAGTTTTTGTAGAATCATTATATTATTGTTCTATTTGCAATCACTTTTGAATAAAACTGTATATTGGTCTGCATTACTGTCTTTTGCACTATAGAGTTTTTTTATGTACCTTGTACATTAGTTTTTCAACTGTCATTCTAGTTTTGTGTTGTGCTTTTGTGTTTGTGCTGAGATGTTTCATGTATACAGCATGACGCCATTGACACATTACAGGATGGCAACAAAGACGTATCCTGCACATCACTGCACCCTTGTGGTGACTGTTGTTAATGCTTTTACTTCCTTCTATATCACATTTTATTACAAAACACATACACAATATTCACATACACAATAAACAAACAAAAGGAAGTGCCTAAATATTTCTGTTTAAAATAGGTATTATAATAAAAAGTATAATAGAAGCTTTTTGAACCTGTATGGTTTATCAGAGTTGTGAATTCTCCGATGGTTGCGCACCCCAACATACGTGGAGCTGGTGTAGTCACACACATCACATTTGAAGGTGCTCTGATCATTGGCTAGAATGATAGAGAGAAACACTGTGAATTTCCTTTCCACTCAAAAATAATACTATAAAACCTGACCAATAAAAACTCAGAATGCACTTGTGTGAATTAGCAAAATAAACATACACAAATCTAACAAAATTGATTGGCTGTTATGTCTTGCTACATCACATCACATTAGTATAGATGCCATTACACCGATATTTAGTAGAACAAATGAGCTCTCCTCTTTAAGCCTTTCATTTATATCAAACCATTCTTACGTTCATCTGTAAGCTTTCCTGATTCTTCTGCAGTTACTGTTGTGTCAGAGACGTGGGTCAGCGTGCTGCTGATGTCATCGATCCCATGTCGATCCCTCTCATGGTTCCTCAGTTGACTCTGAGTGAGATATTAATAAAAGCACCATCAGTCCCTCATAAAGAAAGAGTTTATTAATAAAGCAGCAATGGGAAGCAGTGCACTCTAATATTAGAAACTCCAGTGCACCAATATGCAGGAAAGAGTCAATTTCTCAGTAGCTCTCTATTCAGAAAGACTGACATCTGCTTAAAAATGTATCACCTTTCAAGAGAACTATAACTGACAATTTAATGATATAAAGAGATAGTTCTGAAGAAAAGAGACTCTAAAGTGCAACTGATTTGGTTATGTTTCATTAAAACGTTTTTAAATGTTTTAAGTAAATTATTTAATTAAGTAAATTTTAATTCAAAGTGAGTAACACATTCTAATAGTATTTTCAATGAGGCAAATACTGTTTCTGTCAGGTTTAGTTTTCCTCACCTTATAGTGGAAATTCTCACTGCACTGTTTGCAGCTGTACATGCGACTCTTGCAGTGGTGGATCATGTGACGCTCCAGGTCTTTGCTGTCGCAGCCGATGTGTTCACAGATGGGGCATTGGTAAGGCTGCCTCTGTCTGTGTACACGGAGGTGCTGCTTTATGTAGCCCTTGTTCCCACTGCTGTAACGGCACAGCCGACAGCGGTAGGGCTTCTCGCTACCAGCAATGTATTCCACCAGACCCTCTGTGTTGGAAACATCCCCAGATCCAGCAACACCCTCAGTGACTCCACTACTCTGCTGGCTTTGGGCATTGTCCTGCAACTCTTTGAGAATGTCCTCGTCAGTAGTATTTTGGTCTGAACGTTCTTGCAATCGCTCAATGACAGTCAAAAGAGACATACTGATGCCAGCTTTGGAGGGACCTTCTACCAGCACATCTCTTGGATGCTGAAGGCCAAGGTTAGAAAGAGCTGCTGCATCTCCACCCGCACCAATGAGCTCTCCTGAGGATGTCTTGGGGCTGGCAGTGGCTGCAGAGGTTGCAATTTCCATAATTCTCTGACCCGTGTCAGGGCTTTGTAAACTCAAGCCATGGATATTCTTTACAGCAGTTTTGCTAAGCTCAGAAGCCCTCATGGGCATGGTCACCAGTGCCTCAGCTGCCAAAGAATGCAGACGCAGAGACTCTGAATAAGTTCTTCTCCGAACTGGTGGCACATTTTCATCTGTGAGAGAACCCAAAGTCTCTTTCCTCTGTTGTTGATCATCTCCACTCCAGGCAATCTCAACCTCCTCTTCTTGTTTGAAGTATAAGGGGTCATGTTGGTTCTCTAACTTTGGCTCCTCAGAGGCTAGAAGAGTCTTGTCTCCTCCGACTTCTGGACTGAGGAGCAGAGGTTTGCTCAACATTGGCTCTTTTGCACAAGGGAGGCGTTCCACAATGACATTAGCGTGACCTGTGCTGTTACCACTACTGCTGATTATCTTCTGTGCAGAGGACAGAAGGCTGTCAGAGCTTCCCTGATGACTATCTGTATTCAACTCAAGCTCCATTTGTGCCTCTGGTGTCACCTGGACCTCCACTAAAGGTTCCTCAGTGTCTTTAACAGAAAAAATGCGGTTAAAGACAGGAACTTTGGTCTCCACTGTGTTCACACTTACAGTCTCCTCATGACACTTTACTTTTGGTGAGGCACACAGCTCTAGGCGGAGGCTGGGTGAGTTATGCATCTGACGTTTGCCTCCTACAGCTGCAAGGACTACAATGGTATCCTCCTTTTCTGTCCGAACTACAGGAGAACTTTGCGTTTGGACAGTCCTAGCATCGGGACACTCTGTCTCATCTTCAAAAATAGGGTATGAGCAGTCAACCAGGCCAGCATGTCTCCACGCATGTGTCTTCAGATTGCGTTGCTGTCTGCATTCATAGTTGCAGATGAGGCAATGGTATCTGTCCCGATCGAAGCTGTACCACTTCTTCGGCATAGACGTCTCCTCTGATTCAGCCTTTAAAAGTGTCAGCCCTTGCTGCACACCCCTCGCTGTGCTTTGCTCATCTGTGATGTTCCTCACATGCCCCCCCTCTTCCAGATGAAGTTTTACATGTGCCACTAGCTCCTCCTGGTGGTTGGAAGTAAATTGGCACTCTGAACACATCAGAATGAGGTCACCATGTTGCTCATTATGGCACAGCAAATGCTCTTTTAACAGTTTCAACGTGGGTGAGATAAACTGACAGATACTGCACTGGTAGCAGGTAACAGTCTGATGGCTTTGACCAGACGGATCTTGTTCAAACTCACGCCTGGGTGGGCAGCTGGATCCTGGGTGGTCCCCCCCCTGCTCTTGGGTCTTCTTACAAGGTGTGGCCCCACTTGAGTTGCCTGTGCTATCTAAAATAGGTACAGAGGTATAGGTCATAAAGGGTCTCTTTCTCCCAGAAACTATGCATGACTGAGGGTGCTTCTCCACAATCTTGGTGAGTTTCTCAATGACCCGAATAAGAGAGTCAGTCGCCTGCTTTTGCTGCTGTCTTTGCTGGTCTTTATCATCATGCAGATGTGGGTCAGTAAGGAAGACAGCATCCTGCTGGCCTCTAGACTGAGGCACAAGAACAGCCACACCACTGCTGTCCTCCATTCCTGGAATATTAAAACATTACAAAATACAATTAAATACAAAACAATAAGCATTTTAACAGTGACCACACATGCAAGCACAATGAAGCAATGACACATTTTTGAAACCAGAAACATGATTAAGTGGTTTAGAAACTAGACCTAGAGGAACTTCTTGTTTTGGCCCAAATGGGGACAGATTTTAAACAACATACGTTACAACTGCATTGTATAATCTCTGTTTTAACCTTTTAAAACAGCAATATCATACAATCTGAGGCAAAGTAGATCCTGTACTTTCACTCTCTGTTAGTAACTCATTTTCACACAGTACTTCTTCATTTTTGAACTACAGTCAAGGAGAAGTGCGAAAATGACATCAAATCAAAACAAAGACACGTGGAGCACAAATACATTTAACCACGTGCCATTAAATTACACAGCGATTTATCATAACGTGTAGTGGTGTAATAAATACTGGCATATAATGGCATAATCTCCTTGTGCAAACAGGTTAAGAAATGACAATCCGACAACAAAATCCACAAGAAAAAGCATAGTGATGATGAAGGGGTTAAAAATGCATAACCTCCGACACGTTGCGTTTTCCTGTGCGACAGTGTGTCGACATGACAGACTGATAGATGCTTAGTGGACAAAGACCTGATGTCAAACATTCAACATCTACAAATCAAAGACAATAAATCGTTTTATTCAGTTAACACTAAAGTCGTGCAGGCTGTGAATGTACTGTCTATGACTGCAACGTGAAAAGGGGGCAGGACATTTTGACAACAGCGGCACAGCCCTCATCACACACACGTTCAGACACCCTCCACTATGAGCTGTACAAAACAAACGTGCAGTTTAATAACCAGCTCATGTCAGTCACAAGACGATCACATTCTTCAGACCGCTACTTACTGACGCGGCAGTTGTGTCTGATCTTTGGCCTCAGGTCTTGTAACGCGCAGTTTAATTCCTGGGCTGTAAAAGCGCTTCAGTCTGTGCCCAAAATGGCGAGAATGGAGCGACGATCACGTGACTAGAACTGGTCATGTGACCTCGAAAAGTGACACCAACCACATTAAAGATCCACTATATCTTTAATGTGCCACATATGGCTATATCACATAAAGATCCACTATATCTTTAATGTGCCACATTTGGCTATATCACATAAAGATCCACTATATCTTTAATGTGCCACATATGGCTATATCACATAAAGATCCACTATATCTTTAATGTGCCACATATGGCTATATCACATAAAGATCCAGTATATCTTTAATGTGCCACATATGGCTATATCACATAAAGATCCACTATATCTTTAATGTGCCACATATGGCTATATCACATAAAGATCCACTATATCACAGATGCCACGTATGGCATCTGTGGCTGAGTAACGCTGGGAGAGCACGTGCCTATTTGTTGATATTTTATATGTTGTTGATATATTGTCGTATGTACTTTGTGTCTTCAATTTATTTGCCGTTATATTGTGTACATTTCTATTGTATAAAGGTCTATTTATTTTTTTACGACATCTTACTTATATTTCACCCGTATCATTCTATTAACAGTTTGTGCTTCTCTTGATGCGTGACGTTTAGAAATGTGAACCTTTTGGAAACAGACATTTTTAATGATTTAATAAAAAATGATTTAACTAATTTTAATAAATGTGGCTCTTTGAATTGTCTTGTACGATTTTCGTTTTTTTGTTTTGTTTTTAATTAATAATATAACTATAAAATACTGATTGTTTTAACCCCCCCCCAACCCCACCAATTTTATACTTTAAATCAAATTGACGCTCCACTAGGGGGCAGTTTATGTGTGTCTATTGAATGTGAAAAGGTCTGGTCAGATAAATTCTGAGAAATTAAACAGAACAGAAAATTCATGTCAATGAATGCAAAATGTGTTAACTGCATGAAATAAATAAAATGGCTTTAACATTCTTTTATATAGTTTAATATGTTAAGTAATTAAAAGTTGCTGAAGTAAGTTGAGACAAACCTTTAATGTGTAAAGTGTAAAAAAATGTGTAAAAAAAACTATTTTTAAGTTATGAAAACATACTGGAAGTAATGTTAGTAGAACACTTTTATAGTTATAAATCTAAAAACATTATTCTTAGTGGAATATTTTAATAATGGAATGGATGAATAAAAAATGGATGAATATTATGTTAAATGCTAAATATGTTAATGTCTTCTGCACACATATGAACGCTAAAACTGTGTTGATCTAGGCTACATCTCTAGGTCTTATTCAAGTTATGCTTTTAATGGAAAATGTAAAATAATTTATTAGGTCAGGTGATTGTAAAGAACTTGCCAGGAACTTGCCAGGACCCCCACAAAGCTCACAAGAGTTCTTGACAAAGCTTACAGGTATGTACCCTTTCATACAATCCAAAACAGCTATTTATGATGCAGAACTAAATGGATAACTACCCAGTGTATCACATACTGAAAGAATTTAGTTTGCTATCCAAACAGCAACCCTTTATTTTATTGTGTATGTGATAAGGCCTCTGTCACATATGTCATGTGCTACAAGTGAAATATGAATTAAATTATCTCCAAAACAAAGAGAAAGTGAGAGATTAATAAGAACATATTCGTGGTATCATTTCAGGGCACGTGGAATGAGATTAGGTCTCCAGACTCAGAATGGACACAGCCGAGGTCAGACAGCAAGGAACTCACAGCATTAATGCACAGTTTGAATTTATTGTTTTAATTAAGTACCACAACATTTCATCATAAACTGTTTATGGACATAAGTCCAATGGTGCAGGTTATTGTGCCAGCGAGAAGAGGGAGGGGTAGGAAAACAGCTTGTTTTGTTTGTAAACCATTTCTGTTTTCCATAGCAGCTGTCTATGTTATTCATATCTTTGATACATTAAGTATGTTTTGACATGAATCATATGACTAACACTTACTGCCACAGGTTAGATGTCGCATTGCCCCTCCCAAACGCACACACACACACACACACACCATCTGCAGTCCTCTATTAAATTCTTCCGTTGCTGTGTTCATTTGTCTAACTCCGTGTATTTTTAAATGACATGCATGCTGGGGAGTAGATATTGATGGAAACCTAAATGTGTCAGTTGTTCTCAGAGTGACATGCAGGAAACAAATAGTTTTTCAGCTGCTGGCCAAATTCTTCAAAGTGATGTGATGAAATAAAGAAACAGCAGTGATGTATGATTAAGTGTTTTTAAATGATGTGGGGAGAAGTGTGTGTGTGTTTCAAGGGATATATGGGGCAGCACAATCTATCTGAATTGAGCTACAATAAATAAACAGGCAGGTAATTCAGTGTACATTATGTATTTAAATGGAGCAGGGATATCAGACCACATTGTTTGAGTGTTGTGGGCATATGTATGGCCCCTCCAACAACCATAGCAGCACTTGGTCAAATGGCATATTTGTCTTCTTTGTGATTTCATTAGCCTTAATATCTGCACTTCCTATTACCACAGCTGCCTCTGATTTAAAGGCACACCGGCGTGCTTCTCTAATACAGAGTGACACAGGATATACTTTCACTCACACATTGCGTGTTAGCCTGAAGCGAGGCCACCCTGGTCCTTTGAAAATTTTGAAATTGGGTTATTTCTGCTGAAGTATTAAACCAATTCTTCAGTTTAATCTATTATGTCATAACTTTTTCTCCCTCTTTTCCAGTGTTTCTTTCCAGACCGGGAATGTGATTGAGAGGGAAACAGCACTTACAGTTGCCATAACCTTCTTATTATCCTGCCCAAACTGAGCTCTGAGACTGATATATTGTGTTGATGAGATGATTATAAGACGGCAATCTGTTCACACCTCAAATATATCAACCACAGTCCAGGGGCATAATAGTCTGTGTTAAAATATTGCTGTAATAGACCATTTGTTCTCAGTAGAGCAAAAATCCACTTATATATAAAATATCCTGAATTTTTATTTTGACAAATGATACAATTTTAAAAATAATATCAGCAGTCACGTCAAGTGTCTGGTCATTTCTATTGACTGTTTAAAGTTCACAACTGGTTCCCACACGAATCTCATTTTGAATCGGTTCCTTCGATTAAAAGTTAACAAAGTTCCGCAAGACTCCGCGCTTCCGTTTGGATCCAAACTCCAAAACCACAATATAAATCTGATCCCAAATCGAATCCCTGGTTCGGATTATCCGAATTCACGCGACCGTTTGACCCTCTTCCGGTAAGGACTAAAAATACAAGGACTACAATGAAAACTGTTTGACAATTGAAACCAAACCAGCGACGAAGAGGGTCTTTATTAAAGTCAACACGTGGACGTTGTTTACGACGCTGTAGCGGCTGCAGGTAAATAGTTTAAAAAACAAATAAACGGCGCACGCGCACAATTGCTTTGCATTACTTTATTTTGTGGACATGCATGGTACTTTATCGTATTTACATGATACTTGAGGTACGTGCAAAGTTTAATACCATCAATACCGCAAAGGAAGCAGCTTTCAAAAGGCAGTTTGTGAACCTTCGGAAGACAAATTGAGTATAAGGGGCGTTGGGTTGAAGTGGAGCAGGTGTATAGCGTTCATTTTAGTTTTTATAGTTTTGAGTAGTTGGTCATTTAGGTTGCCCATTTAAAATATATATTGTTATATGTTCAAGTACAATGACACAGTATTTTGTGCCCGTGAATCTGGATGTATTTGTTTAGACGTAAGAATGTGGTGTTGTGGCTCATGATATCATTGACTCTGGCCCTTCAGAGAAACATCACATCCCTCAAGCGCTGTCGGTCTACCATCATCATGTCACTCTGCCACCATCATCATGTCCTCAAATCCACAGTGACATTGCCTGAATGCTCTCCCTGTCACTCACTGCCACAGACAGCAGGTTCAGTTAAAGTCATAGCCATTCACTCTGTCTAAAGCCTTGAGATTCAGTTGTGACTTGCGAGGTCAGTACTTGAGAAATTCATTTTTTTCTCTAGACAGAATGCAGTGATAATCCACAATAGCTGTATACACCTGTTTTTATTTATTCCTTTATCAGTGGTGGTCCTGACTACATTGTTTTTTTGGTGATATAGATGATTAGACGTTTGTTTAAACATTTGACATAACTGGAACTGAAATCGACAACTTGTGTAAAAAACATCTTTGACTGAATGAATGTATTATAAGGCTGTTGTTTTAAAGGTGTCCAGCGGGTGGTGTTATAGTTCTATGTATGTAAGAATACAGGGGCCGCTCTTGTTTGTCCGTCCATGATAAGTCAAGATTCATTTATCTCCCCTTTGGTCCACATACAAGAACAACTCTGTATTTAGCTGTGTGTTATTCGTACATTAGCATATAATATTCGTGTGCAGTGAGAGGTTAAAATAAGACAAAGCTGAATAGTTTTTTTTCTTTGTTTTTTCTTTTTTTTGTTTTTTTCTGCGGCAAATTGATGCTATTCATCTGACCATGTGACTCCTGCAACACACTCCCTGTGTGACCAGTGAGGGCTAGGATTGCATTGTGGGTAAATGCATTGTGGATTGCATTTTTAGGAAATAAGGGGCAATGTATGTCTTCCATTTTGCCTAGGAGATGAAAACAAAACATCAAAGCCTATCCCCCCCGTTTCTCACTTTCCCCCCATACCAGCCCTCTGCTATTTTTTTCCCACAGTGACTGTAGTAAGTGCTGCTATTTACAAGCATATATTTTTGAATCTGTGTTCCACCAAAACATCCTTTATTTAGAAAAACTGGCCTCTAGAGTCAAAGCTAAAGAACAATAACATGTAGCTAAATTCTTTCCTGGTTGTTGGTTTTATTCCCATCGTAAGTGCCTATGGTAAGTGCGTAAGTTACATAGTCCTGTTGTAGTTTGATTTGATCAAACTGCTCGGGCACAAACAGGCAGATATTTCTGTAGGTGGTAAAACTAATTACTTATTGATCGGCACCTTGTTGAACAAAGTGAAGTAAATGAACTAAGGAATAAGTAGAATGGAGTTTTATGCAGGTGTCTGTGCTGATACTTGCACTCATAGCATTATGCTTAGCAGGTTCTGTTGTTCAGCAGTCATTAATATGGAGCTTAAGGGAGTGTGTAGCCAGCGGGTTTGCTGGCTGACCTGAGCCTTAGTTCAACTGAAAGTGTGTTAGTGACAAATTGTAACCATATGCCGTACAGCCACAGGGCTCTGTCCACAGTTGGCCTCTAACAACTGATCTTGGATCAGGTTTGGCGTTGGGAGTATCAATATGAGAGAGTAGCGCTTAAACTGACCAACATCAGATTTTTGTTGGTTATTGGACCCCCACAGATTTGAGGCGGCTTCTAGAGAAGGGATGTTTTACATTAAAAAGGAATATTTAAAACCAATGAAACATGTTGATAAGAATCTGAATTTACTTTAGATTTGAAGGTGTGGCAAATCTAAACATGTTTTGTCATGTCATGTCATGCTTTTGTGTACAAATGTCTAGTTGAATTCTCTTGAATTAACCAAATTAAAAAAAAAGCAAAAAACATTTCAGGTTACAGGTGTCAGTGGTAACAGTTTGTCTCTGTAATAGATGGAGGTCTGTAACGAGGGGTCTGACCAGAACAACACTGCAGAATGGTGTTGAGCATTAATTGAACTTTTTTTAGGAACACATCTCCTTAAATACATATTATTGAAACATCAAATCAAGTCTAACCAGCTAATAAACATTTATTTATAGCAAACTATGACCTAATGTATCAAACTAACAACATTGAGCATCTGAGATTTAAACACAAACTCTAGACATTTATTGCATTTACTGAAGCCATTCAGCTGAGCATGTTTTTGTACAAACCTTATCTTTTTATAGTTTAAAGTTTATGATAAAATGTTACATTAACAACATTCTGTGTGTTTTTGTTCCATGATTAATGATGTCTATAAAATGTGTTTATTAGACTGGGGTGTGTAATTAAATGGCGGAGTTTTAAGTGCAATATTCACCTATTGTAATGAAATAATGTGTGAAAATATGGTGCAATTTCAGTATAATTTCAATCAGTCTAATTTCTGTAATAAATCTGTTGGTTAAATTGGTCTGGGTTCGATACGTGCCCCTTTGTACCCCAAATCAGAAACGCAATCATTAGATGCACTTTTGTTACGTATTTTAAACAGCAACATTTTCTTATTAACAGAATTGGTTTTAATATTTAAATAAATGCATGAATAAATAGCATTGAACAGAAACGGGCATACACCTCGTATTAAACCTGCGCACACGTCACAACTATATATGGTAATCTTGGTATATCAATGCTTGTGTTACAGTCAAATATATCCTCATCATTGCTTTTTTGCACAGAGGCATGATCTGTCTGCAGGCCCTACTGCTTCATTCACCTTAAACAGGCTGTGCTGTTACAGGGGTGAGGGAGAACAACAGTTTCACAAACAGATGTTTACTCTGTAAACACTCAAAGCCAATCCTGCGGGTTGTCAGGGCCTGATATTTTTATGGACAAATGTGCCACAATCTCTGTGCCTTTTGTCTACAAGTGAAGAAAATTTGGTTTCAGTTGGTGCTTTCTGTCACCTAGCAAAACTAATGATTGATTGTAGGCACAGAGAGCCCTTTGTACTAATTTCATCATTGCTGACTATAAATAAATAATAAAAGGGAAAAAGTTACAAGATGTTGTTTATAACTGTCTATCTTGTTGGGTTTTTCTTTCCATTTCTTTATTTTGTCAGAGTGTCAGAGAAAATTAATGTAATTAACTCACCCCTCGGCAGAGTGTTGCACTTGAAGTTTGTCACCCTGAAATTCTGTTATCTGGGAATGAAAGAAAAACACAATCCTTTCTCTGTTGTTATTTTTTTCCTCATGTTGAATTTTTGCTCAACGCTTGAATGTTTTAAAGAGGCACCGATGTGGCTGTCAGAGTTTCAGCTCTGATTTGGGCTGGAGAAAGAGACGCACATGTTGGCTCAGCTAAAATCACCGCTAATATGTCTTAAAGAGTTTCAGCGCAACTTCATTCCTTGTTTAACATCACTCTGGCAGAAAGAATCAAACAAACCATAAGCATCATCACTGCACGAGTTATTTTGGGTGTCCGGTGTAGAAGATTCAACAACAGACGCCCTCCTGATGTTTGTCCAACTATCAGAAACACGTCACATCATAAAGCGCATACCTGTCCTGCAGCAAGCTCTGATGTGACAAAACAAAGTGGCTGTGTCTGTAAACATGCCGTTTTTTTCTGTAAATATTTAAACTTTACAAAACATCTTGTGCTTTGAAAATCCCAGACACACACATACTGACAGATGACTGCACAATATTTCTGGGAGCAGATGGTTCACAACCCTGAAGATAAAGTCAAACTCTGTAAAATAGATCTTTAGGAGCAGGTTGAATTTTTTTTGGCATTATCTAAAACGATTGAATGCTGATTGATTGATAAAGTGAAGTTGTAGGCAGCTGAATATTGGATTATGTGTGTACTGTAGGCGTGACCCTGTTCTTATTTGACGTTTACGATTAGCTAAAATCCATTAGCTTGAGTCACCACCATGCAACTGTGTCATTTGTTGTAACCCTAAACTCTAAACCTTTAGTGTACATGGTGAAGGAGGGCCACATGATTGCATTAAGATCTGACTAGGCCATCATGAACTCCAGTTGAACCAATGACCTCCTCTGTCCAGGGCGAGTCAGATGCTGTGATTGCTATGATTTCGCCTTACCTCTCTCAAATTGCTAATTTGCTAACAACATCCACTGCCTAATGCAAAGCTATAAGTGCAATTCTACAATATCAATATTTTAAATGACTAATGTGTAATTGGTCTTAAATTGTTAAATTGCTATATAAGAACAACGTCTTAGTGACACTTTCTTTGTATTTCTTTATAAATGAACACTAATTGGACAAGACTGTATTGATCACTAAGCACGGCTGGCAAATGGCCAATAAAGGCCAATACATCATAGCCAGAAATGAATTTAAACAGGACTGTAAACCTCAGAGCATTTTCTGAGGCAAGCCTTATGTTAACCTCTAACCTTTTTACCTTGCGTACCTGACCACATCCTGTCCCTCGTGCCACTGTGGTTTATATACTGTTTCAATACTGTCTTTAAAATAGCACTGCGTGTAATTACACTATAGCAAAGGCAATATGTAGGCCACAGCCTAACTACAGGCTTTAAGTTTAATTAGCACTTAATTACCGACATGACTAGCAGACATTAGCGGTGGGGAGATGGGAAGGAGAGAATATGGTGATGCAAGGCTATAGCATAACCAGTAATGCTGGGCTGGGATTGGCTAAGCACTGGTTAAATGAATTAAGTGTGTGCGAGATATATGGGCGTAAGGAAAAACAAATGTGTGTTCTGTGGAAGCTTTGAAGTGTAACTACAGGGCAACATTTTAAGGCGTTTGTTAGAGTCTTCAAACATCAGACGTGTGAGAGTGTATGTGTGTTATATGATATGGGAGGGTGTGTGTCAGCGGCCAGAGACAAAAGGGGCGTAAGATTGAATGTCATCCTGAAAATAATATAAATTAATTGGCTGGAGAGAATCAGAGAGGAAAATCTGCCCTGCTGGTAATTAGGTTCCAGATTAGTAACGACTGGATTCAGAAAAAGGCAGTTTCACCATTTCATTTTGTATCTTTTTTTGGTGAGATTTAATTTGATGTGGAAAAAATGTAAAGGGCACCTAAACCTTGGTTTTAATTGGGTGAGTGGACAAGCTACAAAGCCTGTTGGGTTTGTACTGATGCTGGTTGTGTAAACTAAAAAATGGAGAATTTTGTGTGAAATACAATACAGGCAATTAATATAATATGAAGGAAAACTCACAGGATTAGGACGGATTTATTGACATCTATTAAAATATGATCAGTATTAAGCAGTTGTATTGTTAAGCATTTAATATATAAAATAACACATTCATTGCCTTATACAAACATACAATCATTTAACAAATTAACATTTTTTTTACATTGACGCAAAAGTGAACGCAATTACTATTAACACTGAACACAAAGATACACGCATGTATTTTGAATATGTGTTTTTTGTTGTATTGGCAGATGTCTTTTTATTTGTTTAGCAGAGATTACCTGCTTCTTGTCACCGAGTCAATATCACTGAAATGTGATTTGATGACATGTCATGCTGACACACACGCACACACACACGCACGCACACAAACACACACAGAGTCAATAAAGACACCTTTAGTCTTTACTATGTCCAGCAAGATAAAAGGAAACAGCAATAACTGTTCTTTCAGTGTTGAAAAAGCTAATATGTCAGACTGCTTGTATTATCTGTAGTTTTAACAAGTGAAATACAGAGACTATTAAAGGTAAAGAGCTGTTATAGAGCTTTCCCAAAAGTTTACATTTGTGTTTTTTATTCACAGTAATGTCTCCAAAACTCAGAACGGTCAAAACACAAAATCACCAACAGATGGCGCTGTCTGATACACTTCTGCCTTATTCCCCGTGCTGTGCAAATAGTTGATTCCCCCAATGTGCGAGTCTTTGTTTCACTTTGTTTCAGCAACAAATCATCACTCACCAAAATCTCACTAGGACAAGAGCACCTCAGTGTTTCAGGTGATGGAAACCATGCAAAACTGTCACATTATGAGACAAACACAATTTGCTATGTTGATATGTTAAGCATCATTTGCATAACAGCTTTTAAAACATTCAGTGATGTATTTCTCTAATGAAATGTTTTCTGTTGCAGATTATATTTATCAGTGCAACAATCTGAGTAAAAAGTTGAATTGAAAAATTTGCATAACTTTTGTACGTCCTCCTTTTGCATTTAAATCACATGCATTTAAGTTTGTGCAAAACCTGATGATGCGTGTTATCCGAGCACGCTTTAAAAATGTTCCATAAACCTCTTGTGTGTTTCAGTGAAAGTACTACAATTTGATATTTGTATTAAGAAGTTAGTAGGGCCAAGAGGTTTCTTTTAATTAGTGTTCTAGTAATAAACAGCACATTATTAAAACAGTAACTTAATTGCATTTAAATGCCTTTTAATCATTAATTTTATGTTTATATTGTTTTGTTTCACTTGTGTATTTCTAGCCGTAGATGCGTATTACAATATATGGCAGACCATCAGATCCTATTAAAATCAGCAGTGAATTCTCGGTTTAACCAAAAGGAGGGGAAAAAAAAAGAATTTGTTATGTAGGAAATGTGATTTTTTTTTTTTTGTCTGCCACAGTTGCCCACTTATTTTCTTTCTATTTCTCTAGCCATTGAAGTATTAGCATTTAGATGCTTAATTTGGTGTCCTTGCTCTGTGTAAACAGAGACCTGGAAGGCAGGTGACACTAACATAACTTTAATCAGCCTCTTTGTAAGAGAAAAAGGAGGTGGCACAGAAGAGAATGAGAGAAGGAGGGAGAGAGAGAATGGGCTCAGCGGTTAAACTAAAAAGCTTCTTATGCAGCATTTGAATGTAATGGTAAACATTTCACAGATCATAAATGGTTAAAGTTTAATCGCTCTCTCTCTCTCTCTGTTGCATCTCCATTTGTCAATCATGGCCCACTGAACTCTCATCTCACTTTGAATACAGTTAATAGCTCTTTGTAGCAGCAGGCTTGCATGACACACAGAGAAACTTTCTCTGATTAAGGCTTTGAGTTTGAAGCCCATAAAGTAAAGAGACCTTTTTTTTGAGTTGTCTCGCTCATGCTTTCAAAACAGATGTGCTCCCTCGCTGTTGCTATTTTTAATCATGTCATTGTCAACTTTAAGGAATCACCCTGTTATATATATTATGGGCTGTTTATATTTTTTTTTTACTTGAAATGATTCTGAACATTATCACGTCCTGTGCTGTCAGCACTGCCTGAAAGGAACTTATTGCTCAAGAGTTGCTCTTTTATAGCTCAGGAGACTGTTGCATTCTTGGTTATGTATCTCCTTTTTCTCAGGTG
>JBAJNP010006593.1:0-20900 GCA_036877545.1 Yasuhikotakia modesta | reverse complement strand
GGGGGGGGGGGGGGAATCTTCTGTCCACTTATAAGACCATTAAACTGCAGAAGTAATTACACACCCCAAACTCCTACAGCTGGAACGCTCGTACCCACTCAGATGCTAGTGTTTCAAGTGACAAATGATCCCCATTTATGATGTTAAACTCTAGTTCTTCAGGAGTCTAAGGCTGCTGAGGATTAACTTTTATCACGGCTTGATGAACGGCCAATGAAATACCCAATGATAAATCGTATTGCTCTCTTATAGTCAGGAGGCTTAACAGAGTTGTCAAATAGGCTTTAAGTATCAACTTCAATGCTTTGATTTTCTCTAATATTCATAGTAGAAAAAAGACACAAATAAGGTTATTGTTGACAATAAGAGAATATTGTATACAATATATATTAAACTACATTCCTGTCAATTGCAAAAATGTGGTTGTTGTTAAGAAATGCTTAGATTCATATTAAAATCTAAGGACTCTATAGGTGACACTATTGGAGACAGGTGTGAGATATCTATAAGACAAATTTGATATATTTAAGTCTCAGAGGTATATAAAGGTCTCAGTTTGCTTTTTATGTCATGTCACTGTATTCTAGAATAAACAATAAACTTGAATATAATGTGTTTTCTTCCCATTCTTGGCTTGGCCTACAGCCTGACTAATCAAATAAATAGACATTGTATAGAAACAGACGTCAACACAAAGAGTGTGACAATACGTCTCAGTTAAATTGACAGTGGAAGCCAGGAGGCAGAACAAACGCAACCAAAACATCCCTGAAGTTTGAAATAGGTCTGAATTTTTGGCAGGCAGCTGAGGCTGCGAAGCATTACAGAATAACAATATTACAGCATTGAGCTGTTGGGTCTGGCACTAGAAAGAGAAGCAAACAGAATCAGCTGTTTCGGCATGTATGTATTTATATGAGTATGTGTGGGGAAGGCATGTGTTTTACTCCCCTGCAATTCTAACACAGATGCAAAGAACTTGATCCTCAATGGAAATGAACAGCTTGTTCTAAGACGTGTGTGGTTATGTATACGTGTGTGTCTATATACAGAAGGTTGATGTGACTATATGGTGTACCGTATGGTAAAGGGTTGCGGGGTCTGGGGGTCCAGGGGTCCAAGGGTGGGTGGGGGGTTGTATGGACAGCTGGACTTGCTCATCTGCCTATCAGCTATGTTCAATGACCTGCTTCTTCTGTCCTATCCCCCAAATGATTGCTCATGTTCCACCTAAAGACTGTGTGGGGTCGAGTCTGAATACCCACCCCAACTTAATTTAACATTATTTACATTTATTCATTTGGCAGACGCTTTTATCCAAAGACTTACACTGAATTCAATGTATACATATTTTTCCTTATCAGGACTTGCCTTCCCTGGGATCAAACCCACAACCTTTGCACTGTTAACACAATGCTCTACCAATTGAGCTAACAGGAAGGCTCGTCTTGTGCATAGTGCCATCAAACAGGGAAAGGTGTAGAAAGATTGTGGTATAACATGCTGAAATTGTTCTGTTTTGCACAGAAATCTTTGGAAAGTTAATATCCTGGAATATGTTGTGTAAGATCCATCTGTGCTGTTTCTCAGGCAGCAAAGTTCTGATTTTTCCAACATTGAGATGTGTGAAGGGTGGGCGGAATGGGATTGTGTGTGTGTGTGTGTGTGTGTGTGTGTGTGTGTGTGTGTGTGTGCGTGTGCACTTATACATCTATTTTGTGAGTTAGATCATTGGAGTGAGGTCATAAAGTGTCATTTTCAGTCATTGTCATATTAATGTCATTTTCTGACACTGTTTGGGGACAAAGACTTGGTTTAAGTGTTAAGGGTAGAAACTAACAGCATTAGTTGTGGTGGTTAAGGTTAGGATAAGGGGCTAATGAATGTACTGTGTTAATGAATGTGCTGACCTTTGGAGTCCATTAAAAAGGTGATGTCTTGTGTTATAACATTACTTTTCATGGGTCTGATGCATGATGCAAACGGAACAAATGCCTTATATAGATGCCACCCAGTGCTATTTTATGGTTTATGATCATTGTATCAGCTCCTCATTAAAAGCATGAAAATCTTAACTCAATGTGTCAATGCATTTTGGTCTAATTACTCCACCTGCTGGTTTAATAGTGAATTAAAAAGTGCACATGTCTACACATAATGTATTATTTAAACCTTATAAAAAAATTACATGCAAACAGTATCACCCTGTAAAAGTAAATGAATAAATAAGGAAGCAGGAGTTAAATTATAACCTACGTTTTTAGAAACAAATAGGCCAAAAACAACACAAAATCAACAATGAAAGGCTACTGTGTATTTAGCAACATAAGCTTAACTAAATGTAGTAAATACTACAGTATATCCTATATAAATACGCTTCTCTCTGAAGCACCTTAACCTTGAATAAATGACACCTTTCTGGTTGTAAACTGATAACTTTATTAGCCTGTATCTTTAATCACTAAACTAAATCAACACATTAAGTTTAACACTGTTTAACTAACATTAATGATGTTCAAGAAAGTTTGCTGAAGTTCAAGGGGCCCTATCAGTATTTGAACCTGTGACACCAGACTTAAATACAACTTATAGCTAGACATTATGTTGTTGATCATTACTGTTTATCATTTAAATTACCCAGTAAAATAATGAAATAAGGAATTGAATAATTCCACAATCTTATTTTTGTTTATGTTGTTGTGTTTAGTATCTTCTTTAGTATCTTAGTTCTCGTTAACTAACCAGTTAAACTTACACCAAGACTGAACACTAGATGGCAGCAACATATTAGTAATAAACGTCAATATAACGTCGACATACGGTCCAGTCAATTTATCCCATCACTACACTAACGCCACGTCGTCTTGTATTACTATGTATTTTGTACCATTGTCTTTACTGTGTTATTGTGTTGAGTGCTTTGCTTGTGGTAAAGTCAAAGTCACACTTAAACTGAGCCACTGCTGGGACTTCAAGATTTTCATACCTTATCAAATTATGTTACATTTATTGCTTTTTAATAACTGCTAGGACACCAGGCATGTAATGCATAAACTGTGTGGTGGTTTGTATTAGCATAAATCAAAAAATGTTCAATCAAAATTGTTCCCATACTGCCATATATTTCTTTTAAAATTTGATATAAAATAATGAAATGTTGCTTGCTTGACAGGAAGCATTTTTAATAAGAGCGTGGGCATACATAGCCTGCTGTAGCCCAAAGGAATGTCTCTGATATTGTAGCATAAACCTTTTGATAGGTACTTTGTACACAATGGGAGGAATCTAGTTTACAGTGTGTACCTATGCAAGACATGTAATCCCAGTTGAGCTTGAACAGTTTGTCTCTGCATTTGTAGAGACTTTAGATTCAAATCATTAACTAAATGAAAACTATTTATAAAAACATAACAGCTCCCACAATGATAGCTAAGCTTACAAAACCAGTAGCTAGTTTGTAAACTTATAGTTCCTGTTGTTTAAAAATAAACAGATTTAAATGTAAACATTCACAAGTCAGTTTATTAACCCTGGGTGAAAATGGCAACAACCTTAAGTTAGTGTTTATGTTGATGACGCTGTTAAGGGTCAGGGGGTCAGAATTCAGTCTAAGGGTCAGGGTGTAAAAAAAAAAAAATATATATATATATATATATATAGGGTATAGTTCATATAGGGTCCTGTAGGTTTCATCTGCAGATGAAGATGACAAAATAAAACATCACAATTCATGTCCAAAATGTTTCATATACATTATGGTCATGTTATGAGGTGTATGGTATTATTGGTCATACATATTTAGGTTTTGATATCACATTTCAAGAGATTTTAAAGGTGCATTTGTTGTTAGGAAACATTGTTTTATCGTAATAAGAGCAAAGTGGACTGAGTTTATGGGTGAACACCATTACTTATTATAAGTGCTCATAAAACATTAAATTGATGATTAAGTCCTAAGTTATAAAATAGATAACACAGCCCAATACTTCTGATGAAAACTAAACACCAGCATCCTTAATGCTTGTATGCAAGGGTGTACCCAGGAAATGAGGTCATCAATTATGGTCAGGGGGGGTGAGGGGCTTCCAAAAATGTGTCTCCAGGGGCCTTCCAGGACCATAATCCAGACTAGCACTTTTAAAGCTAATGATTAACCTTCTTGCAAAAATATGACCCTCATCTGCATGCCCAATGATCCTCACTCTGTACATTACACAGGTCATGATGTTACAATATAAAGTCAACAACACCAGAATGGAGCCAATATTTTGTATTTCTGACCCTCAGCCACATAGACAGCTTTATTGGACTTTGATACTATCAGAAGAAATTCTTTAATGGTTTGTGAACGTGGACAGTTTAGCCTTTTGGTGTGTCGTGGGTGTTGTTCTTTGACATCATTTTTCATATCCGAGTGTGAGATTCAAGTGGGCTTTAAATATTGAAGTGGAAAAATAACATTAGACTGCATGAGAGGGGCCCTAGCAGGTGCAGTTAAAACATTACAGGGGGCTCAGTGAACAATAACTGTATCCAAAGTCATGTGCATGTGTACACACTGCTAAACAAACATGCAGTTAAACTGTTGAGTACAGAAAGGATTACAGAAATAATATGTACGTGCCTTTTGGACTAGACATTTTTCTCCTCAGATACACTGAAATTTTAAAGTAAATGTTTTATGTAATTTATTGTAAGATATGAAGCAAGTAATGTTTTTGTATCCGGAGAGTGTACATAACAAATGCATTTAAACAAAGTAGACATCTTTTGTTTAGTAGTTTATTTTTAGATACAAATTGTTTGGAGCTTTATAAGTATTTAGTTTCACACACAAAGGTTGCTGGGCGTAATCTGTTCATTAATTTAGACAGTCCGTGGTGGAATGTTACTCGCATGACTGGATTACAAGTAGCCTATTGCTTTTATTTGCTTTCTGTCTGTTTGACTTTGGATCTTCTGTTACAGCTGTCTTTGTCTATGGAGTGTTAAATAACATATTGTGATTTTCATTCAGAATCTACAAAAGACATGCACATACATACAGATTCATTCCTCTACTGTAGTGAAGACAAAGTATGGTAATATGTATATACATTCAGTCCAGTGTATTTCAATATTTGGCTTGTATTGTATATTGCAACTCATTTTGTGAAAACTAAATCCAGACTTTTTGAACACAGTGGACCTGATAAGCAGGACTGGTACAAAAAGAGCATGTGCTTCAAAAGCTATTTCCACAATGGGAACAATGCTTAAACACTATACATACACACACACACCCTGTACACACACACATGCATGTTTAGGAGACACAATCTGTGCCTTGTGACTTTCCATAACACTTGTGGTTATGTATAGCACTGGTCATTTGGAACAGTCGGTATGATCTTTATTGCATTTATACATCTGTGGAAAAATTATTATTGTGTTTTTCATATGTGAACACAGGCCGTTACTGTCATCATGTGCCTTGGCCTACAAATGGACACACAAACTGTACAATTTAACATCATAGAAAAATGCTCCACAACAGTTTTTTAACACTTTCATTTACCATTGCAATTCACCAAACTTCAGGGAAAATTCAACCAAAAACTATTTTAAATTAACTGTTATTATTTTGTCATGGATACGTTGAACAGAAAGTAAAAGACTTAACAGCCACAGTCATCATTCACATTGTTTAAAGACAAACATTGTTAACCTGCGAAATGTTCTTTCTTTGTTTCATGATAAAAGTCAAACTGGTTTTTAATAAGAGTGAGAAAATAATGACATTTTTGTGGTTTGCATACCCACTTTGCATATTAACAGTTTTCAAACTAGTTAAATATTTTATAAGTACATTCAGTTTTGATTTTGGTTTGACACAATGATTGTCTAACACTAGTCGAAACAGAGAAATACAGTGTGGTTTTGCCCTATGCTCTCAAGATTAATCATCTTTACCTAACTTAACTGTCTGCAACACTACCACTGCACTACCCAATAGACTTTTATCTTATCTTCTGTAAACACACATTGATTCATGCGTAAACTTGAACTCTTTAAACACTGTATGTGTATGTGCAAGTGCTTTTATTTGGAGTTGGTGAACGCCCCTCACATAAGTGTGTTAGTAAACATCAGTAAGCATGTGACTGGCAAATTTCTACATTATAACCCAATGACAGCATTTCTGTAATGATCATTTTTGAAAGCACATATCACACAAGTCTAGTTTTTAAAGAACGACTGTATATCAGAACAGAACAGAAACGGAACATACAAAACTTTTGACAGACAGTTTTTTTTAACTTATTACTAAAATGCGTATGCAACAATGAATGAAAACATGCTGTCATCTTTTTATTCCCACGAGTATTTAAGCCCAACACTGGTCTAATAGATGAGTATAATTACACTAGGCATTTCAAAACCACTGTTCATAGCTGAAAATATTGACGCATGTGGTTTTTACGTCACAGTGTGACGCCATGTTCTTCCGCCCCTTCATTGGGTAAAATATCATGCGACATGGGAGGAGTAGGATGTTACGAGTATGAATGACTAGGGGTGGAGTGTCCAATGCCTATTACTACACCCGCTCACAGGACTGGTTAGAAACACAGGGTTTTCCCAAGTAAAAGGCTTAAGACAAACGGCAATTTAAGTGTTTTGTACAGGGATTTTTTGCATCTTCATTATCATCATTTAGTAATTCGGCTCGCCAGAAAGTAACACGCGACTTCATCTTAAATCGATATGGCAAGAGGAGAGGGCGCGGAGCAGTATTCAAACGCGAGTCTCCTGCAGAAACCCAGCCCAGATGGTGTCAAACTAGCAAAGGTAAGACATTTAAACCAGTTTCTGTGATGATTTATTAGCAGACCACCTGTTTTGAATCCCCTGTGGTTTTCCACTGGAGGAGCCACATCACATTCGTGTAGCAGGAGCGTCTACCGCTGATCTACGTGTCACAGGATGAACGCGAACGGGAACGCACCATTCCCGCACTGCCCTAGATGGGACAAATGGCCACGTTCTCATTACATTGAACGAAAAAATGACGATCGCAACTATTTGACATTGTTGTTTAAGGAGTTCACCGACTGTCCATTTAATGGTATCGTTTGCTTTTATTATAGACGCTGTCTGTAGTATAAATTTGCATGAGCCGCACGCTGGTTTAGCGGATATCGGTGCTGCTTGTAAGACCATTTGTATGTGAATTTCCTTCAAAACCCACAATTCATTATTCCAGCATGAATTCAACCAAAAGTAAAACAATTATAACCACACAGCAGCTCCCCCATGTGAATAGCGTTAATAGTGCAAATGAGTGTAAATATTTGGGTCTGTAATACAAACCCCACATGGAACATTATCGGAAAAGGCATGAATGTTGTTTATATGCCACCTGTGGTGAAAGATACTTAGTTCAATTTTAATGTGATTCAGCTGTAGAGCTTTATAGTTTTATTATTAAAGTTACACTCAATGTTAGTGTTTTTGTTTATGTAACAGTATTGTTTCTTAAGAGTTCTCAGTCATTGTTTACAGCGGTTAAGAACACCATAATGATGCCCTTTGTCTTAATATTGTCTCAATCTGACCATTGCAAAGATAAAAGGAAACCGATTTAAAGGATGTGGCATCACCGTTCCTAGATTTTATTGGCAATGTTAAGGAAATCAGGAAACAATATTTTACTGTTAATGTAATTACGACACCTTTGAGTGTGATGTCATGCTTCTTTCACCTCTTATCTCTATCTTTCACACCTTATTTACATATAAAACTGTACCGGCATCACAAGAGAAGAAATAATGTGTCTAAAATGTGTCTAGAATCAATAAAAGCCCTACTTACAAAATAATGAGAGTTATGAGAACAAGATGAAGACCCAGATGCAGGACGCACAGGAACCAGAGTTACCAGGGTGGTCCACACATTGCAGGTTTATGGTTTATTTTTGCAGGGTAAAAGTGACAGACATTCAGCTGTTTCTAAGGGCTACATGTAAAGTTAGTGATTAAAAATCACACACACATACTATACTGGAGAGAGCATGGGTGTGTGAAACTCGTATGGGAATGTGGTGAACTGAACTGTGACTTTGTGCCAATGCCAATCACAGATCTGTTTTCAATGTAATTAATCACAGATTTGTTTTCAATGTGATGTTCTTCTGTGGGATTTCCCAATGAATATGTTTGTCATTAAACACAACAAGGTTGATCCTACATTTATATGCTTTTAGCCAAAGCAACTTGCATTACATTCAAGTTGTGCATTTTGTCAGTACACATGTTCCCTGGAAATCAATGAACGTTTGCACTACCAGCACAGTGCTCTAGTATCCAAAAAATTACAATAAAAAATAAGATCTTGACCCAGATATAAACATATGCTAGATTATATGAGGAATTAGGTTGCATTTGGACCACAACCAAACATTCAGTCAGGCAGAAAGTATTAGCGTAATTGAAACAAGCACTAAAGTCTAAAAGTGGAGACCTCAGTCATACAAACGTCTGATTGGGGTGTGACTGTTTACAACACAACTCGGTTCATTTAAATCCCAACACGAACCCACCATGACCTTCCAGAACCAGGCATACTTTATGGCAAGTTTTGAAATGCTTCATTATGCAATATTTAAAATAATCTTGTTTTTAAATAGCGTGAGGTTGAGGGTCGGTTGTCGGTGTGCAGCAAGCTATGCTACGCTATCGGAGGAGCCCCGTACCAGATAACAGGATGTGCAATTGGCTTCTTCCTTCAGATCTACCTGCTGGATGTTGCTTTGGTGAGTTAAGATTACTATTTGTATTGTTTGTCACTTTCCAACAATTACACTCCAATTTTAATGAGCCAAAAATGCACATAATGATAAAACGCTTTAAAATATTGTTACAATGTGCAAACGCAGGAAGACATTTGAAGGCAATACAAATACTTAACCTTTTCATAACACAAGATCAGGTTTATTGTGTGAAAACCGTGAACCTCAGGGGGTATTGGGTTTCTTTACACCCCCTGCCTACACAGCCAGAGACAGTAAGTACAGTCACAATGGAGGAATTGTACTAGAAAATGAATAGGTGGATAAGGGTCGCATGCCATTAACTTCTGAGGGTGCTGATGTGGTCTTGGCAGGCCTATGGGTTAGATTAAAGAGCCTCAGCAAAACCAGTTCGGGATTGTTGTAATAGCTCTCAACATTTATCATGTCACCAAGATCTACACCAAGAAGTGTGAGTCTTGCAAATGTGCTTAATCTCACAAGTCACGGCTAATTCTGCAGGGCTCAGTGCCAGCCAGCAGTTGTAGAGTTTTATAATCGTGTTTTTCTGAACATAAGTTATAACAGAGCAACTTTATTTCCTCGTCATGCATCTTAATGACCTCATGTGCCTTCAGGTCATTGTTTGACCCCATGTGCTACTTATGGTCTCTGCTAAAGGTTAATGTTTACATGCAGAATAACCTTGTGAATTTATTATAGAGGCTTTAAAAGTGAAGTCATATTATTAAGTGATAGTAGAGGATAGTAAAGCATATCTTTTTTTATCACCAAACAGATTACAGGTTAACAGGTTATTTTATAATAATCAGTGTAAATATTTACTATTATTGTCCTAAAGATAGTAACTCTCAGCTCTTTTAAGGATTTGCCATGTGACATTCCCTTGTGTTATTCCCTTTTTCTCCATAGTTGGATCCATTTTATGCTTCCATCATCCTGTTTGTTGGCCGAGCATGGGATGCTGTCACGGACCCTACGGTGGGCTTTCTGGTTAGTCGAAGCCCCTGGACCAGATTTGGACGAATGATGCCCTGGTATGTTTTCCCTCAGCTCAGTTGTCAAATTTGTTTCTGTAGCCTGTAACCTTCCAGACTGTTTGGTTCCTCCTGCTTTTGTACCTTTATGGTTCATGGTTCTTTAAATGCCTCAGCAGTTTAATTATTCTCACTGAAAAGAGTCAGAAAGAAATCAAGTTGCCTGTAGTAACTGTCTGTCTGTTTTTTTAAGTCTTTTCTTGAAAACATGATTAGTTTCACAATATTACCCACCACTTGTTCCAGACTGTGAATATCCCATCACTTGCTTTGTCTTTTGACCGATTTCACCATGGTTTGGAAATGTCAGGAGGTGCAGTCCTTAACAGAGACTGCCAAGTGTGTCTAGCGCTGGACAACCCCCCAGAGTTCTCGTGGGGGGTAGAGGAGGGGCATGCAAGGAGGAGGATCTCTCTGGAACACAGCAGCTTTGCTATTGGCCAATTTTTGTCTTTTAATCCAATCAGAGATAAGCACGACTAATTGCACTTTATCATTGTCCTCTAATCAAAAGAATAATTATTTAATTTAATAATATGCATTTTTATTCTATAAAGGCTATTGTGTGGTTTCAGTGATGGTCCACAGTCAAGGTCGTGGTCTGAGTTTCACTTTCCCAACAGCACGTTTGAACGCAGGACTTGCAAATGCAACTTTGCTGGTGACCTTTAACCCCTGTGTTCACACTGACATGATCCGTAGGGACTGTGATGCCCGCAGCAACGAAGATGCCTGGTTTAGATGTTTAGTGCTTCTGCACAAAGTGAAGGATTTCAGATTTGGTAGGTGTTGTTGAACTTGAATTGGCCTAAAGTGGTTTGCTGCTATAAATGCAATGGCACCAAAAAATGCAACTGCATGCATTGCTTGCGACCCTTAACCTTGTGCTCACTCAGGAATTATCTGCAGTGACATTGTTGCCTGTGGCAATGCTGAGGTTTAGTGAGGCGTCAGTGGTTTCAGAGACAATGTTGGTGTTCAGGTTTTGTAGGTGCTGGTTGATCTACCAAACATGTTTTGCGTTGGTGTTTGAGCCAGACCAACCCAGATTATACTGCTTAACTGACTCTTCCCTGAAGAACATAGACTATCATCATTTTAACCTGATAGGTCTGGTTAGGTTTGAGGAGAGCTGAACTGTGTTTTTACAAGTGGAAGTCTTTTAGAAACGGGGTCATTTTTGTAGGAATATTTGGAGCCCTCAGGAAGGATGTGCTGGGAATGGGGGGCTGGGTTTGGGAATGTGTGACTTTTGTCTAATCGATCTCAGGCTATGTAAAGGAATCTGGTAGGAAATCTGGTGAGACAGTTCTACCCTAATGAGCTTGTTTCAGTGTCATTGAACCTGAGCAAGTGAGCTGTACTCTCCTATGGTGGTTTCATTAGAAGATCCCTAGTGATGGCTGGTTTTGTGTAGTGGTGTCTTCTGGGAGAACATGAGTATTAGAGAGGCAGGTTTATGGGAGTATGAAAGTCATGTGCAAGAGGACTGGAACAATTTCCCAAAAAGTCTGTGGAGAATCATAAGGACCACAGGCTTGACACAATTAGTTTCCATTTCAGGAAATCAAACAAAATGTCTTACATAATTTTTTTCTTGATCGTAGAGATAGAAAAAAAACGTTCGCAATGAAATGAAAGACATTTGTTATGTACTGTGTGTTTAACTGGAAGACATACCTGTGTGCTTGTGACGCATGTTCTGGAGTTCTGATTGGTCCAACCCACAACACACCACTGCTTACATCCTATCAGAACAGCTGAGCCTGAATCTCACAGGCGGCATTCAGATTTTTTTTAAGGAGCACTGGGGTTATTTTAGTTCATGTAGCAGTCATGCTGGTAGAGTGACATGCATACTGTGTAAAAGATGTGGGTTTAAAAAGTCTAAGGTTGTGGAGAGTATCAGGTTACTAAAGTTTAGTGATCCTGGATGCGCGTACACACACACACACGCACACACACACACACTGTCCTATTTTTATCAAAATGTATTCAAATTTTAGTTCTATTTTATTTGTGTCGCATTAAACATTGTTTTTTTTCTTTGTGTATGTTTTGTATCTTAACATTTTTAAACATTTTTTATGTTTCTTTCCATGGAATTATGAATTTATTTTTCAGGGTTTTGTTTGTAGTTACTTTTTAATAATTTTTCCAGTGTACAACTTAGACATAGCATTTTCCTAGAGCTCACTAAAAAACCTCTTTGTGCGTATTTGTGAAACATTAGTCATACTAGGCCTATTTGTGCAATAAATCTTGAGTAACATGACTCATGGCAAAATTGACAAAACTGTAAACTTTTTTCCTATTTTTCTGCACTTGTTGTGAAATGCTAAAATGTGTTAAAATAAGTTAAATCTGAAAGTACTACAGTGTTATTCGTAACTGAAAGAATTACCAGATTACACTAACCGTTTCTAAACAAGCGCGCAGGTAGCAGGAGATCTTTGTGAAAGACAAGCAATCAAAATCTGCGGAAATATGCCAAACTCTGACAGAAATGTGTCAGCAGTCATTTTATCAGTTTTAAAAATGTTATGTACGTGCTCATAACTGGTTTAAATGATATTTTATCAGTTAAACCACTGCTGACAATATCCAGTACATTATTCAGTAATGGACCAATCAAAATGCCTGAAACCGCTTCCTGTTCAAAAAGGAGTAGCTTCCTGTTGGCACGCTTCATGTCATTGGGGGCTCGTGGGTCCTGGATCAAAATTTGTGAAGCTAAGACAGAATGTTGTTTAAAGTTATTGTTCCTCTGACATTTCTTCTGTTTCTCAACGTGAACAGCTGATGATGATGATGTCATTAGTAAAGTAAAGGAACTCCATATTTGGTTTTTTGGAAGCGTTGAGTCATGTGTGTTAGGTCACATGACGGAGTATATACTCTGTTGCAAACTTGCATGGGATGCTGAGTCACCCCCTAAACGTTTAGGAAACCTTTTAGCAAAATGTAGACCTTCTCATACATGTATAACCTTATATACATGTATTCTCATACATGTATTATTCTATTTAATCCCATTGCATGCTTGTTTACCATAGTGATTTTAACAAATGCATTCAGTCTAGTAAAATCATATATTTTTTTACATGCAGGATTTTGATGTCCACCCCATTCGCTGTACTCTGCTATTTCCTCATCTGGTACGTGCCCTCGTTTGACCAAGGCAAAGTTGCTTGGTACCTGATCTTCTATTGTGCATTCCAAAGCTTGCAGACAGTGAGTACCAATCTTCATATGGGCATTTGTGGTAGCCATTGTGGGTTTTGTGTAAATTTGCTCTGATCTTTTTGACACCTCCCGCTTCCTAAACCAGTGCTTCCATGTGCCATACTCTGCCCTTACCATGTTCATCAGCTCGGAACAGAAGGAGAGGGATTCAGCCACAGCATATCGTGAGTTTTGCTCAGTCCTTGTAGTTTGAAGCAGTTAGCTGTGTTCTCTAATAAAACAGGTGGCAAACTGTTCATCATTTGCATGCTAGGATTTGTTCTTCATTTGCATGCTAACTGTTTGTTGTCCCGCTTTAGGAATGACGGTGGAGGTTTTGGGAACGCTCATCGGCACTGCAGTTCAAGGTCAGATAGTTGGAATGGTCAGTGCTCCCTGCATTCCCACCAGGGAGGAACTCAACTCCACAGATCTACAGATGGCATCTGAGGTCAACATCACTGAACCTCATGTTTCACTGGAAGATCTGGTAGGTTTTTTGTTTTTAAGGTTGACTAAACTGCAGTTGTTATTGGTATTCAATGATTGATTTTCTGTGGCCTACAGAGGAAAGCCTACATGATTGCATCTGGTGTCATCTGCTCCATCTACATTCTATGTGCTGTCGTCCTGTTCTTTGGTGTGAAAGAACAAAAAGGTATGATTATTGCAATGTAACTGCTTGTCTTTGCTTGAAAACTCCCAGGAGTTTCTAGATTCCTAAAATAAGTCCTGCAGAGATAGGTTTTGATTGCAGATGTACACTGTGCTTTTCCACAGTTCTCGGATAACAGTAGTTGTCCCACAAGCAGATTTCAGGTCTCGGGAAATGTCAGTGAATTAGCTAAGCCGGTGATAAGCTTTCAAAGCAGAGAGAGGGGGGTCTGAAATTTGGCACATGGTAAAAAGAAGTCATTTATTTTGGCTCCCTGAAGCAGTCCATTCTGAACCCAATTCCTAACAAGCAGATCTTTGTAGTTTTAAGCTGTAGTGGGAAAGACAAACACTTGACTGTGTGTAATGAAACTGCTGGTGCTATAAAGCGTACATTTATAATCTACGCACAAACAAACGTCCGCTTTGTTTTTTGCTTCACCTTCAAAACAACAAAGATGCCACATAGGCAAAGATATAGCAAATACATTCTTAACATTGTTTGCTGTTATGAAAAAATTTTCAACAGCATTTATCAGAACCTGCGTTTCTGTCTGTTTGGGCAGCCGATCAGTTTTTAAAATAAGAGGAGCAGCATTATGTGAACATAATTGCATTGGCAAACAGTTGTCAAGCCATTTGTGTTATTTACCTCTGTGTCAGCTGAGCAAGACTTAAATGTTTTTAATACATAGGCAAGCTAACGCCTGAGGTTCAGTGCAAAAATGGGTTTGTAGTCTGCTAAATTAACAGAGCTCTTACAGATCATGCGGTTGTGCTAGACCACAAAAACAGCTCCAGTTATTTGCTACATGTCACAAACATTATAATCAGATGCTCCTTAATACATTCATGCTATTACTTTGATTTTAAGTACAATTGGTGTAGCACCTCATAATTGCTGTATGTTCATCCTTCCTCTTCCTCCTCCTGGACAGAAACCTGCAGGGTTAGATCCGAACCCATGTCCTTCGTCCAGGGCATCCGTATGGTGATGGGTTATGGTCCGTATGCCAAGCTGGTTATGGGCTTCCTTTTCACCTCTCTGGCTTTTATGGTAAGTCCTAAGTCTCCACAGCGTCAGATGTTTCTTCATGCCATGTTGTGGCCAGCAGAAGATATTTGGTTTTCTAAGCCTGGACCACCGAACAACCAAATTGTTGGATTTTGCTACAGTGTCCTTGATGTGCTGCTAATATATTTCTGAACATTTTTTACAGCTACTGGAAGGAAACTTTGCACTGTTCTGTAGTTACACCCTGGGCTTCAGAAACGACTTCCAAAACATCCTGCTTGTCATTATGGTAAGATAAGCTCATGTGTGTTGTGAGGTACCCATTGTATTTTGGTAACTTTAGACAATGTTAAAATGTCCTAGTTTAAAAGTGCCATTCTTTTTCAAACAGAGCAATTAAAGGTGTGGCTTCCGAGAATGTGCGCGACAAAGACCTTTCTCTCAAAATTATTGGTATCTGATTCCCAGCCATGCATTTTATTCCTTTGAGGAATAAAATATAAAAAATATAAAAATATATAAAAAAACCCATATAAAAACAAAATAAAAAATCTGTCAGGAAGGTATGAACAGGTTCAAGCAATTACAGCTCTGCATGAATAGACGTGTTTTTTTAATAGGTGTCCTACTTGTGCCACACAAACCAACATTCCTGTGTTGTTAGTCAATAAGGTGTGCTAGGATACATACTGTACATACAGTGCATAGGGATCTGTGATGTAGTCTTTCCCAAGGACTGAATCTTACCTAATTGCGTTATGCAATTGGTCTGTCTTTAAAATCATTGCACACACTGTTAACCCAGGAAGTTAATGTAAGTAAAACCCATTTCATTGTGATTTTAATTTCTCGTTTCTAGCTCTCAGCCACACTGGCTATTCCATTTTGGCAATGGTTTCTCACAAAATTTGGCAAGAAAACAGCAGTATATGTTGGAACAACAGTAAGTATAGACAGTTTGTTAACATGGGTTTAATGGGTAGTTTTAATTATCTGACCCACAGCGCTATCTACTGGTCAGTCACGCTGTAACTCTGTTTTCTCCTCGCAGTCTGTGGTACCGTTCCTGATCTCAGTAGTCTTTGTGCCAAGCAATCTTATTGTGACGTACGTTGTGTCCTTTGCTGCTGGAGTCAGTGTTGCAGCAGCCTTCTTGCTGCCCTGGTAAGTGCCTGATTGTAAACACTGTGTGTCTGTATGCTTTCGACTGTGTATATACACAGTAATGCAGTAAAAGAGCTTGTATTCATATTGTCCTCTCAGGTCCATGCTTCCCGACGTGGTGGATGATTTTAAAGTACATAATCCAGATTCTCAGGGTCATGAAGCCATCTTCTACTCGTTCTACGTGTTCTTTACTAAGTTTGCATCTGGAATTTCTTTAGGAGTCTCGACCCTTAGCCTTGAGTAAGTAGCCTATAAGCATATCCACAATCAGTACAGTAAATCTTATTTGAAACCCCACTATATATAATCCTGCATTCCTGTATGCTAGACCTAGGCTTTTAAAGTTGGATTATGCTGGCTGCATGATCCATTAAGACAGCTATTTAAAATTTTCACTCTTTGTGGCACCCTGACTTTAATCGCATTATATCTCTATGCCCCTAACTAACAGCTGTCTGGGTTGTCGTCTGGACCAATGATCGTGTTGAATATTGTTTTATGTGTGTCTTGCCATTGGGTTGTCATTAGTCATGAGGTTGGATTTATCTGGATGAACATTGATTAACTAATTAACCTACTAATTTCTTCATTTCTTGCTCCTTAAATAGTTTTGCTGGCTATGTGACCAGAGGTTGCACACAACCAGCAGAAGTGGATTTGACTTTGAAGATCCTGGTATCTGCTGCTCCAGTGTTCCTTATCATTATTGGGCTGATTATTTTCATCACCTATCCCATCAACGAGGAAAAGAGACAGGGCAACCGCAAACTGCTTAACGAACAACGGTAACACCGTTTGTTGAGTACTTCTCACACTTGCGTGTCACATGTTCTGCTCATCATAGTAGAAAGACACAGACAACTTTAGTGTTTTCATAAACCTGCATAACCTAACTCTGTTCTTTGTTTTTTCTCTTTAGTGAAAATGAGGATGACTCCGAAACTGACTCCACTGAGCTTAATGTCATTTAATTGCACCAGACCCTACAGACATTGTGGTGTTTGCTTCAGGCCAACAGAGGACTAAACAAACAGCAAATTGAAGGCTTTAACCAACCTTTTGTCCTGCTTTGGCTGTTAATTCTACCTGTGACCCTGACACAAAAGTGGAACAACCTAAAAGACAGCGTTTGACAGTTACAAGCACAAAGTGCCTTGTCATTTCCAATTGCAAGTTCTGATAAATGGCACATAGAGTTGCACAAAACTTAAAGGTGATTAGTCTGGTTTGTGCTGCTACTGTATTCTAAACCAGCCAACTTTTGGTAAAAGCACACATTCTGATCTGCACTACATTGATCTGGGGTAGAACATGGTTTTAATAAGACAAAACTTGAAACATTTAGAAAGTTATTTTGGTTTTGAAGCCAAAAGTGCATTTCAGTCATACTTTGAAAGGTACTTTTTGGGAAGATGTTTGCATACACTGAGTAATGTTTGTATCTAATGTAATATTTATAAATTATTTTGTGAATTTAACTGAATTAGTCAAGTCAACCTTAAAACTTAAGCGAGAATTGATTAAATCAAGCATTAGGTCTGCTAACAGGAGAAGGTTGATGTCGTTCATTGCTCTCCTGGTGGCATCCATCTGTTTTTCTTCACATGAAGCAGGTTTCCTCTCTGGGGTTTTTTCCTAGAGTTCTCGAATGTCTACTGGGGCATACAAAGTTTGGGATGCACTCTAGGATGGACCTATAAACTTGATCCCTTCATGCCCATGTACTTAAGATCATACTGGATCAAGTTCTGAATCCATTCAGTAGCTAAACATTTTATCAAAACTACTGCTGCTGCGAAAACACTAAGGTTGCAAACAAGCAGAAATCCATCAGATCTTATTTAGTATGCATGGGGTTAAATTGTACAGTCGGTTGCATCTGGCGTGAGGTAAACAAGATTATTTAAGTATTTATTACTTTTGTTTTAAATCTTATTTTGATTGCATTTGGTTCTCCAATCCTACTTTATCTTGCTTAACAGCCTCTTTAATATAAGGGCAATTAGTTGATACAGTTGTCACTGCAGAACAGTTACCTCTAATATAGCATTAATTCCTATGGAAAAGTCAATGAATGTGTTTACAAGCTATACTGTTTTTATCTCAAATGTTGAATATTATCTCTGGTTGGTTTTGTCTGGTGTCCATGTTCTCTTGATTGTCCATATTACAGTTGTCCCAATAGTGCTTATGTAAGACAGTTTATTATTGTACAGTAATGTTAGATCCCTGCCTGCAACCTATGTTAAAGATTTAATATCTAGTGTTTTCTTGTGTATATGCTGTGATATAAATGTACATAGACCAGCTAAAGGTACAGAATGATACTTTACATTTTCTTTCTGAGAAAATGCAATTACCTGTAAATATATGTTTGTGTATCATATGTTATACATGTATGTATGATGCACGTTGAAATGTCATTGGTGCTTATTTGGATGTTTTCAGTAGAATTTCATGCCATTTTCTAACTGATGCCAATTTTGTATGAATGCGTATGTTGAAATGTAATTGTAATTAACACAGGTTTGGGAAAAATCTAAGATTTCCTTATTCTGATATAATAGTTTGTATATAATAAACATGCTAGTATTTGTTAATAATAGATTTTTTTGGGATGTAATTTCTCCAAATGTGGATCTTTGGTTATTTAAAATAAAGCAAAAAAACTTTAATAAACAGTCATTATTGTTTAAGAGTCATTTGCTTTTTCTACTGAATGTTCATATTTTTAGTATGAAATATCCACCATAAAAAATAAGTTACTACTCAAAACACGCAACAGAATGGTCAAAATATAGTCAAATATTAAAACAAATGCGGTGTGACGTAGTTTCACTTTCTCTATAGACAAAGTAAAGACAATGTTGTCAAGTATAAAAAAACAACTTATTTTTTACATCTTAGTTCTGTATAAACCTTTTATTTGTGATAGTTGGATAATTGATAATTGTATTAATAACTTCAATCTTTATAGTTGGCATATTTTTACATGTATTATACATCTTTAGATTATACTTGTCAATACATTATATTTTACTGTGTCTTACAAAAGACAAAATACGTCCTAAAATAATAAATAAATGGGCTTTACCGGCCCTCAAGCGCCACCCGGTGGACTAAAAGAACTCAGTGTTTATAATCAATTATTCTTCCTAATGGTGAATAGCTCGACAATAGATTATTCAATGCTGATACAATAGATCAATACATAGCAAAATAATGTGAAAATGCTAAATAACGTATTTTAAATCAATAATTACCATTATATATATATATATATATAATGAGTGAGTTTCATATATTATTACCATTATATATATATATAAAACTAAAAACAGATATGTTTCTAAATAAATGTGAATACAAACACATTACAATCCATGATCGATGTATTTATTTTTTTGTGGACTTTTATTTTGAAATCCGTGATAAAATAACTACCTCTGCAGGAGGCATCTGTCGGCACACACGTTTCTCTGCGACCACAGGTGAGTGTAACTATATTTGTTTCTTTTCCGCGAGTTTTTTCATTTGTTTTCAAGATTTTTCATTTGTTATCACTAAGAGTCCCTAAGAGACCAGTTTATTTTTAATCCAGCAGTACATTTATATTAGACGTAATATTATTTAAAGTGGATTTATCTGTCTTGGTCTTTCTTATAATTTCATAGCGAAACTGTCTGCTACCGATATATTAAAGTAATATAAATATATAATGTGTTCACTGAGCTTTTATGACATGTGTAACTGCATTGTATTCTTGGTTTTGTCCATGCAGATGCTAATATTTACCAGTCCTATCTGTCTGACGTTAAAAGCTGCATTATTCATTTGTGTTAATGTTTGATAAATAACTTTTATTTAAAAAAAAACTGTCTTGTTTTAATCCCCTTGCAGAAGCAAAAGACACCATGGGTGAGCAGCTGAGTCCTGATGAGAAGTTTCATCTTATTACAAGAAACCTTCAGGTATGAAGTGAAAGTAAAAGTGATCATTTATCAGGTGTGGTAACACATACCTTACAAATGCTTTCAGATTCCTGAAGTCAACCAAATATGTAAACACTAAGAATATGATGTTTTTTTTCTCAGGAGGTTCTTGGTGAGGAGAAATTGAAAGAGATCCTGAAGGAGAGGGAACTGAAGGTTTACTGGGGTACCGCAACCACAGGCAAACCCCATGTGGCGTATTTTGTACCCATGTCAAAGATCGCTGACTTCCTGAAGGCAGGCTGTGAGGTTCGTCTCTGCCGTTCTGTATTAGTTCGGAGCTAAGTGAAGACCGCAAACTATGAGCTTTGAACATATTATATAATGAGTGAGTTTCAGGTAGGAGTCAGAATTGGCATACTTGTTTTTCCTCTGTAGGTGACAATCCTCTTTGCCGATCTTCATGCCTACCTGGACAACATGAAGGCTCCCTGGGAGCTGCTGGACCTCAGGGTGAAATATTATGAGCAGGTCATCAAGGCCATGCTGGAGAGCATTGGAGTTCCCCTTGAAAAGCTCAAGTTTATTAAAGGCACAGACTTTCAGCTCAGCAGGTAACAGCTCTGATGCTGTAAATATTGTTCTGTATGTAAATCAAGAAGTTAATATTTGAGTATAAAATATAAAGGATGTTTTGTACAGATATACAATTTTAGCAGTTGACAAGTGCCAGTTTAGTCTATATATGTGTGTGTGTGTGTATATGTTTGTGTATATGTTTGTTTATGTATGTGTGTGTGTGTGTGTGTGTGTGTGCTCCCTTTAGAGAGTACACTCTGGATGTGTACCGACTGTCATCTATGGTGACTGAACATGATGCCAAGAAAGCAGGTGCTGAGGTGGTCAAACAGGTTGAGCATCCTCTGCTGAGTGGTCTGCTGTATCCTGGACTACAGGTATGCAGGGTGTTGTGTCTGTTCCAATGTTATGTTCTCTGTGGTCAAACGGATCTCTCCCACACATGCTTTAATTGGCAACAAACCACCTGTGATCAAGTCAAACAAGTAATTCAAAGAAAG
>JBAJNP010006592.1:0-25142 GCA_036877545.1 Yasuhikotakia modesta | reverse complement strand
GAACTCTGAGAACTGTACATGATGTTCTCTTTGCTTGTGAAAGCTCTCCCACTTTCTCCCTCTTTATTTTTTTTTCAAAACTGCTAATAAGACCCTCTCTGCTCCATCTTATTAGGAAACATCTATGCTGTTTGTTGTGTGTGATTAAAATAGGGTGCTGTGATAAATCTTCTCCACTGAAGTGTGTCCTGCCACATGCCCACAGTCTCATCTTCTGAAATGAGATCTTTGCAGAAGTTCCTACAGAAAATGAAAGACTCTCCTGTGAACATAACCTCATTTAACTGCTGGGTTTTGAGATCTGAAACCAAGGAAATATGTAAGCGTAAGGTTTACTTTCAATTCTGTTTTGCATGGAAACAATGTAGAGCTAATATTTGTTTAGTATCCTGGTACTAAGTTGTATAATTTCTATCTTAGTTTGAACTAGTTCTGCATTAATTAGTTTTAGAAAGACAGACTTTTGATCATCAGCCTAAAATCACACAGCCTTTATTTCCAGCCAAGAACTTCCTATTTAGACAGAGAATGGCAATCTGACTGTGTTTCTATGTGCCAAAATATAGGTGGGTTTGTGTAAGCTTGGTGCAGACACCAATTAAATGGCAGCGTCTCTGAATGGTTGAACAGAAAACAATAAACGCATATCCTTGGTGACAAGAATTTTCTCTTTCCCAAATTAATAAAGTGCATTTCACAGTTGCTGAGGGTCACATATAGAATTGTGACACAAAACAGACTCAACGCTGTTTGTTTATCATCATCTAATGAATTTAGGTTGTATTGCCTCTCAGAGTTTGATGAGATGACAGGTAATTAATTGTGAGTTGTGCAGAATACAGCTGTAGGGATTAATTCACATTGTGTCCTTTTTTGTTTAACAGCTATAAGTGCTCAGAGAAAGTTACTGTTCTGTGAGCAGAACTTGCTACTTGTGGGACATTTGATTCCCTACAACTTGTGCTGATGATATCAAAAATTACTTTATGTACTATCTTAATAAAAGGTCTGGTGTGTGATTTATCTGTACAAGTTATTCCACAGAAACACATTCGCTCCACCTCAAAAAACTTCTCACACTTTTGACTGCATTGCAAGTTTCTGTTTTTTGCCCTGTTTTCCAAACTTCTGCCTCCCTTCTAGTGTGTATTTGTAGGATCTAATAAAATCCTTATCCGTAATTTTACAGTAACTATGTTAATGGCTGCAGGATCCATTACTAACATACTCTTGTTAGTTTAATCATATGCTTTCTGTACATACAGTATGTATTATTTATTATTTACAGTATGTAATATTAATATTATTTATACCCTGTGTAGTATTATTTAAATTTAACATATAAGGAAACCAGAATGCTTATAGGAACTCTCTGCAAAAACAGAACATGGGAGAACATACAAACTCCATATAATGAGACCACCATATCTGAACTATATATCTGATGATAGTTGTTAATCAGAATGAACATGGTTTTAACTCAACAGGGTTTAATTATATCAATGTTATTGATGTTGATTAACATCTTTGGTATAGATCTTGTTTATTTTAAGCTCTTTCACTGAAGCCCCAGATATGTTGATCTTGTCAAGGGATCTTAGAGTATTGGCTGGTGCGAACGACCAGAACCAGCTATTCAAGAGAACCACATAATAAATGACTATATTCTATATAATAAATATACGCTACTGTCTCAAACTCCACATTCAGAGTTCTTGCACTCAGGCCTATTAACTGAAGATAGATGGCGTTTGATTTGATTCCGCTAGTGAAAATCAATGGCAGTTTACAAATGTGTTAACAAGTGTGTGTTAACAAGTGTTACACAAACAACCTCTCTGGGTGCAGATGGAACCATTTTGTCTTTTTCTGTTATTTTTTGGGTTGATATTTAGTTTGATTTACACACAAGTTCTCTTAGACTGAACAAATGTCTCTTGTGACTGGATCTTCCTTTCCTCAGACCATTCTTTAAACCTCTTACTGATCTCGATTAGGCAGGTAAATGGTAAATGTAACAAACTCATTACATTGCATTCATTACATTACATTCAATGTAATGTCAGTTTCTTATAGAAGAACAGATTGATAGAAGTGCTATAATGTAGTTCCTTTTGTAATCTCTGACTGATGGAGACAAAGACCATTTGTGTTGACATGTATAATAATCTTACAAAATTTGTATTTAGATTTAGACAGTATGTTCAAAACTGTGATGCTGGACATTCTAGCTCCCAGTAAACATTCATCTATGCTGGAATCTACACTGGAAATATAAAGTTAGGTTCTAATTTTAAATGTCTGATGTTTGAATGATGTAGCAATCTCTGTAATGTTTATGTGAAGCACTCTGTTTAAATCACTGTATTCTATAACTATAACCACAGGCTATCAGAGGATTAAATAGATAGAAAAGTAATGGATTTCCATTCACATGGTGAGATAATATGTGAGTGGAGTGAAAAATGTGTGGAAGTCTAATTATAGTACATTTAAAACCTGAAACTTTTTTGTACTAATTATTACTTCACATACGTGCTTCACATATAAGGACCACATAATCAAAGTCTAAGTGTTTGTCCCGTTCAGTGGCCCTGTCCTTGTCTTCATGCAGTTCATTGAGTTTCTGCCTCTATGAAGATAAAATGGTAATAATGACAGATCTCATCAATATTCTGCCCTTCAGCCAGTAGTGATGGATGAACAGTGATATTCAGCATAACTGAGATGTTTCTGTACATTTCTTGCTGTCTTGTCAACGGTATGGAATTGCTGTATTACAAATGATGCAACAGTTAGTTCCGGCGTTCTTGTCTCTAACTTATTGTTTCTCAGGACTGCTGAAATTTAATAAAGGAGTTTTGGGGTTTTGATTTTTGTATCAGTCCTTTTTTTGTGTTCAAGCCATTCTGACAGGAGCTCAGTCTGCATGTAGCCTCTGGAAACCAGATCTTCAGACTGACAGCAGTGGGTTGGACTAAATAGAAGCTTTCCTGCTCAAAAACCATGCAAGATGCCTTCTGACTAACATATAAAGCAGCCAATCACAGTTTGTAGTTTTTTCAGGGTCATGTAAAGTTTTTCCAAAAATGAAAATCATTTACTCTCATGTCTTACCAAACCTGTGTGACTTTTTAGGAAAAGGATAATATGAAGTACTACTACGTTGTGAAGTAACCACACAACGGTGGCACCCATTGTAAGAGTAATTGATACGGCACTAAAGGTATACAGTGTGAAAGTGTTGCTAGAATGTGTTGTTATTTAAAGATAACCAATCATAAACTGCTTTGGTGCTTGCCTTCTTAAATATTCATGAGTTACAGAAACTTTCAATAGTTTTTTATTTTCTTCTATTTTTGGATTGTGAGTATTAGCAGATTTATGTGGTAAAACAGGAAATGTGCTCATTATTTGCTGTCATTTGTCAATGTTATTAACCTTGCACATGTCTGTTATCAAAAGGTTTACAAAATGTACAGTGTGAAAGTGTACAACTTAAAATTTAACCCAGGATGTAAACAGTGAAAAATGGAACAAATTAACCCAGCATTACAATATCCAAAGTCCAAAAATCGCTGACTAAATTCTGATTGGATGAGCCATGATCGCTGCTGAGAAACAGCCAAAGCATGTTAGCTTTGAAAAAACTTTCATCCAACAAATGCCCCAAACATGTCATACATGATCACTGGCCTCTTGTGACTCAATGCTTTATTTAACACAGTCTATTTTGAAGCAATTAGTAACATGATAGAAAATCCAGCACAACGAAACTGACAGGATTACAGCTCAAACTGCCAAATGGACCGACAGCACCCTGAGCATTTACATCACTAATATCATGCTCAAGTGTGATGTAACTTCACAATACAACAGAGAAGTGAAGTCTGAGCTCTAGAGAAGATCATTGAGGTCATTCATCATGTCTCAAATGAACAATGAAACAATCCAAGGACACAGTATTTTGTAAGATTATGTAGCAAAGATTTATCTGCCTGGGTAGCAAAGGATTTCAATGCAATCGTTGTAAGTGGGTTAATAAAATGCTCAATGGATATTCAGGAGGAAAAATTGCTGCCCAACTCATAATCTCCAAGGCAACTTAATGTTGTCCTCTTTGCTCACCCTCACACAGATCTGACTCACATAAGAGACTGTGATACAACCAAACTTTGGTTGTTTGGTTTTTTTCTCTCTATGCAAACGTGGCCCCAATACCTTAATGTGTCTCTCTGACTTCCAGACATTGAAACGTGTAATGAAGTGAGATTCACTGAATATGGACAGTAAAAATCTCTATAAATAATATGCAATGGAGAAAAGGCCACTAATGGATTCTGAAAACCCTTTAGGTTGCACTTGGTCACAGCAACTGCAAAATACCATGAGAAAGCAGTTTCGCTGTGTCCTGATGAATTATCTCGGAAAATGTTGTTCTGTATCTTATGCTCAGAACAGCATCAATAAATCTTAAGCTGCAAACTAAGTCCACTGTCATTCTTACAATGGGCTCATCTGCCTGTTCTATAGTTTTAAACAGCCGCTTGCTAGAAAACTTGGAAAAAGCTACTTTGAACTGTAAAGAAGACCTTTAAATTGACTCATTCATTTAAACTGAAATACGCCCTTGACCTTTTAAGCAATCATTTCCTGGTTCCTTCATCACCACAGAGATGAAACTCTGAGGTGTGAACAGATAGCACTTCTGTCAGAGGATCAACAGTGGGCAGTTCGTGGGTCAATTTGTTCTTATCTGACATGAGAACAAACTGGTTAGTGCCGGACATGGCGTTGACATGCTGGGACTCGTTGCGGCTGGTACTAGTGCCTTATGTTATTCGCTCTGAATGAAAAAGCATTTAAAATTTAAACTGAGTAATTCACTTATGCTCCACAGGCGGTGCAGTAAAGTAATGGACGACTTGTATCCAGAAAATACATGGTTTTGTGATGCAAAGTAGCATCTTGCATTCCTGTGACAGAGCGATGCGAGATTTATGCAAAACTGTAGGCTGGAACGGTTGGAAAGCGGCAGGTCATATCCAACCAGGAGCCAGCAGTAAGAACTCAAGCCTGTCACTTCTTATCGCACACCTTAGTTTACTGTGTGTTTACCACCTCTAAAAGTGCCATTTGGGGTTTGAGTGGTTCATTAACAGAGTGAGTGTGAAAAATGAGTCCCACCACATATTTACTTGCAGTTTTACCATTGATTTCTGAAGCTCATTCCTCTGTTCTGCATGCGCTGAGCCTCGACATGACGCTCCTTAATTCATCATTACTAATCAAATGCACACTCACATTTACATACACTGCTTATTCCAACCACCACACAGTTGCTTTTATTTGTTTTTCCTGAAAAAATCTCTCTGGAGACTGAGGGGAAATATTTTACCACGCAGACCCTCACAGCATAAATGACAGAAATGGCACTCATTGCTCTTTTGAGGGTCATTAACTTTGTGCTAATAAACAATAACCAGATATTACTGAAGCAGAATGGAAAGAGAAATTGACATATTTGCAGGGGAAACATTTACATGTAGAATGCTGAAACATTATTGTTATGTAAAAAGTAACACGGTTGATGATAACAGAGTTGACGTTTTAAGACTGCCATGATCTGCATGATCTGTGAAATGAAAACATGATTAAAGTTAGAATCAGCTGATCACTGTTGAAGTATATGTATATATATATGTGTGTATATGTGTGTGTGTGTGTGTGTGTGTGTGTGTGTGTGTGTGTGAGTGAGTGAGTGAGTGCGAGTGTGTGTGTGTGAGTGAGTGCGAGTGTGAGTGAGTGAGTGCGAGTGTGTGTGTGTGTGTGTGTGAGTGAGTGCGAGTGTGTGTGAGTGTGTGTGTGTGTGTGAGTGAGTGCGAGTGTGTGTGTGTGTGAGTGTGTGTGTGTGTGTGCTGTAACAAAACACAGGAACACAGTGATCAGTGCTAATTATCTCTGATTGCACAGGAGTTATAAGCCCACTAATAAATTAGTGACTAACTTAAAAACTGCAAACCATTTTCTGTATTAAGGTCTCAGTATAATAAAGCTGGACCAAAGAATTCATAGAGGCTGCTGGAAGATTGTCTCTTCATAAACTAATAGGAAATTTGGCACCGTAAGGGAATTACTGCAGATAGTCTATAAAACTTTTCTGCACTAAACACGTTGATGAAACAGAGAAAATTTATTGCACCCATTTACATTTAGCATCCAGCTGAGCTATTGTCTACATCTCATTAATGTAAGATGTTCCAGTTGGTATAATTGAGTGAAACACATTCAACCTTATTTTTGATGATCCCTGTTTTCTCCTAAACTCCGTTCACACTGTAAATAGCAGTAAAAAACACAGTGCTAAAGATATAGAGCTAATTGTGTTTATTGGCTTTATTTATAACCAAGGAACATTATAAATTCTTTAGCCACATGCATTAGTGCAGTTTAAAGGAATTTTTCCAGGTACAACAGAAGCTAAAATTAATATTATAATTGATAATAAACCTGATATATGATAATGTTGATAAATTGTGCCCTGGATGAAAAACCAAAGTGATAAAAGTCCTTACAAATCTTCATGGATCAACATTACTTTGAGCCAATCAGATTGTAAGTTTTGGTTTGAATTACAGGGTTTTGCTAGGACAAGTTTATGCTAATTTCTGTCAGAGAAAAGTTTTCCAGGTCTAACAAAAGATCCATGGACACACATCTTGGCAAAAGGCAAAAATCACAGTGTCTGCATTCATAAGAATGACGCTTGTTTTAGAAGTAAATATTTGATTCATTTAATCAATTCATTCATTCTCTTGCTTGTCTTTAATCAATAATGGCAGCTCCAGTTTTACAGAGTGTAGGTAAAGCAGTTTCTTAACCAGGACATTTTGAATGCTGTTTATTCTATTGCATTATGTTAAAAATAAATAAGGATAGACACATCTTCTGCGCTAATTTAAATGTAGCAACTCAACAACACCAACGCCAAGAACCCTCATGGTTGTCCGTCTCAGCCTTCTCCTTTAGCGAGCCTTTAAAATGAAGTACTGCATTTATATTACCCACAATTCAACAGCTTGACTCACATCCTGTAAAGCTGTGTGTGTCCTCCTGCTGATAAGCTGAAATGTGTGAGGTGTACTGAAGCGCTAGTGCTGTCACCGTTCTGAGCACTGTAGCATGCAGGCAGGATCAAACACTTATCTGAACACTTCCTTAAGTCAGATGTGCTAACTAAATCAATCGTGAAGAGACAGAAATATGGATACTGGGTAAATTGGACCCCCAGGTGTGTGATCTTACGGAGTAAATGTAACCAATTCTTAAAAGCCTGTTGGAGAGGTAAAAATAGCTAAATTTGGCAGCTATTTGCCTGTTCCTCATCCACGATAATAACTCCCTTGAAGACCACACCCATGAGTTTCTGGACCTTGCCAATCAGACCCAATAGCATGACAGGGTTTCGGTCACATTTATTTATGCTGGCCTCAATAATCTGCTACAATAACAGATTCTTTTCAATTTGGATGGTTCTGAAGGGAAATTTGGTCCCCTTTCTCTGTGGGTGAGGGGGTAGTGGATTTCAATAACAACGCATCACTCACAGAGCCCATGCTTGTCATTTCCTGCCCACTGCGTTGTCCTTGAACCCTCTGCTGGTCTTCACCATAGAAGGTCCTCACCACTCCTAGAGATCTGTCAAAGGTATCACTTGAGTGTCTGAGTATCATCTGCTAGCTCCTGTGGGCTAGTTAACAGGTGGCCTAATATACTCACGGGTGCACCTGATGAGCATCACACCAATTAGATTGGTGTGATTATACATGAGACTCTAGTTTCTCAGGGAAACAAGATTACATACGTAACCAGAGACAATTACTCCCACAACACCGTGACAAGCGCATAGACTTCTCAGATATAGTGTTCTGTAGCTAAATTGCACATTTACAGAGACATGACAGCTCATATCTCAAAAAACAAGCTTCCAATCATGTGTAGGTCAATGATTGTGTTTGTTCTACTTCACCTTGAAAAGCAGAACAGTATTGAATCTGACAAAAGCACAGGTTCTTGATTTGACTGTAAAGATTACATTTAGTAGACGCTTTTATCCAAAGCGACTTACAGTGAATTCAAGGTACACATATTTTTTATCAGGAATTGCCTTCCCCTGGCATTGAACCCACAACCTTTAGCAGCGTTAACACAATGCTCTACCAGTTGAGCTAACAGGAAGATGGTCCAGTAAGACTCTTCTAACAGAAAGTGTGCAATATATGTTTGAAAATATTTTATTATATTATACAAACGGGTCTAAAATAGCATGTAAATGAATTATTGACATCATTGCTCAGAGTAGTTGAGTGGAGAGACTGTGAACATTCTTCTAGTACCATCAGCCAGAAGTCATTTCCTGCAGCTCAAAAATGATTGGTCACATGACATTTACAGCTCAGCTGATTGGCTCCAAAACTTCTGTGGTCAATTTGTCATTTTATATGGTACTTCCAGGGGCTTCTGTACTCACCAAGCATCTGTCACTGAGATGAATGATGATTCTAACAGATGGCTCTCCTCAGGTCTTGTGGACCTCCTTGGACACCTTTGGTTTAATTGTATCTAGGATACTGAACTTCTCCACTCCATCTTTCCCTCCTACACGCTTGACTTTGTCTAACTATACTTGATCTATGTGGTCTCAATTCTCCAAATGGATTATGCTTTGAGGTGATATGAATGTCTGATGTTCTAGTCCATCCTGGTGTGTTATGCTGTACACTGTCTTCCAAAAAGCTTTAGAGAAACACCCACCAGAGATTTATCACTGTTGTATTTAACTGTTGTTATATTTACATGTATTCATTTGGCAGACACTTTTATCCAAGCGACTTAAAGTGAATTATATGTTAGGTATATGTTTTATCAGTATTTGTCTTCCCTGGGATCAAACCCACAAACTTCACGCCACTAACACAATGCGCTACCAGTTGAGCTACAGGAACGTTATTAAAAGGGATTTAAAAATCTGTACTCAATTTATTTCAAACTGTTTTGAACACAAAGAAAACAAGTCCATCGGTTTCCAGGAAATTGGTTTCTTTTCACAATCAAGATTATATTTTGGCCACTGTCTAGTGTAGTTCTTAAACTCTTTATGTTCTTAAAATCTTTTGTGTAGCATATATGTGATGTTAAATACATTTAACTGGCTTCTACAAATGTTAACATGTTAAAACATGAGGACTGATGGTTAAAGAATGACAAACAATGTCATGTTTTTTAGTGCTGAAAAGAACCTTTTATGAGATACAGTTGAGTTTTGATGAATGCGGTTCTAAATTAAACTGGTGGAATTTATCATGAATAAAAAAATTGCTTTTGCTGTTCCGCTGGTGACATGGAAATTACACACACAAGCTTTTTGTTAAAATATTTGTGTATCTTTAAAAGAGTTTGATGGGATCCTTCAGTGAGCAGAAATAAAAAACTCTACACATATTAATGTAGCGTGAAGGCAACACATCATTCGCTGACTTCCAAAATCAAGGAGCCACCGTATAAAGAAACACAATGACTTACAACACAGAGTCGTGTGACGTGAACTGTTTGATAAAACCGTAACTGCTTAAAACAGACACAGAAACTTTTTCAGAGGTATTCTTATAGTGGTCACAGTTGACCAAGTGTTTTTGCTTTTGTAAATCAGACAGACAGACATTTCTGCTTGAGAGGATTTCATTGCTGTAATAAATGAGTCCAGTCAAAACTGTCAAGACAGAATTAAACATAAATGTGTTTATAGTTCATAATATTTTGTGTTATTTAATTGAAAATAATTAACTAGCAGCTGTCATTCGCTGTTAGGCATAATTATCAGTCATAAAATTCACACGAAATGTCCATAATAATGATTTGCAGTTTTACTAAAAGTTAATAAAATTTTTCAAAAGACGTTTTGAAGGCAAAGTACAAACGGTTCTGACATTGTGTTCTAATATAATCAGTTAAATATCTCAGAAATGTCTTGAATTGTTCTGCGCTATTCAGATAAACTTGATGAAATATAGTTTTATTAACACCTTAGAAGATTTAAACAACAAACTGTGGCTATTTATAAAATATATTCCACCCACATTAACCATACTGATGCATGAGAAGGGCCTTATCTTTACGATTTTATTAAGGTCCAATGTACTTTCTAAAATTCCTCAGGAGGAATGAAAATAGACACAAATGAGATTATTAGAAATAGTAAAATTGTGGTTTAATATAAATGTGAGGAGCACAATTTGATGGTTGTGTGCTATGATTTATTGTATTGAAATCTCTCTTTTAATTGTGAACTGAGCACATGTAACATTTGTCTAACATTATTTCCCTCCATCTTATCTCATTGCTCATTCCCTCCATAAGAGTCTGTGTTTACATTTACACACGTCAGATGCTTTGGGTAAAACCACTTACAGATAATTCAAGTCATACATTTTAACAGTACATGGATTCTCTGTGACTCGAACCAAAGAACTTGATGTGCCTTTTTTACAGTTTAACAGCACTTATATTAGACCAGAGAACACACACAGGATAAAACAAAGATGACTTTCTGACAGGGCAAACCAAACCTTCTGACATCAATAAAGTGGCTCTGCATAAAAAATTCTCAGATGTCCAGATCTTTGGTGCTTGTTACCTGAAGGGTGAAGTGTAGGCATTTTCTGTTGGTTGGTTGACTCTTTTCCAAAATGCATGCAATTGTTTGAGCCAATGTTGTTGTGTGTCAAATAAACAGAGCAATTCTTTTATAGCCCCACAGAAACACACACAGTTTTGGGAAAACAATCCCTTGAATGGTTTATTCAATGTTGTGTGTGCAAACAAAGGGAGACAATATTTATCTTTGAAGAAATTGCAAGCCTTTAAGGCTGAGTAAATTTAAATAAGAATGATAAGTTGCACGCTTACTTATCTTGCTTTGACTAAAATTGATGCCGGAAAAAATATATTCAAAGCAATAGTGTGGAAGTTTCACTTGAAACTTGACACTCGGTTATGGTTCAAAGATCCCTGCGGATATTGTTTAAATCCAAACACTGGCTCTTAATATCACTATAGAAGGGAACAAATGCAGTATTGGGGGTACATGTTTAGCATGTAACAGGTCCAGCGTGTCACTTAAGAGAGGAAAACAGCACAGCAGGGACTTGCTTTTTGATTAAATTTAGATTTTGTATTAAAGAGATAAACTTTCTAGCCCATTAACGTTCATGTGCTGATGTGCTGTACATGTAAACACAACAGTTACTTACTAAATCAACTGCTGTGTTTGCAACACTTTGTGTTAAAGTTGACTTCATGTATAAAATATTACTCACCAAGGCATGAATTTAATGCAATATTGAGGAAATTATTTTGCTGTGTTGTGGTGCTCTGTGGCAGTCAGCCTCTGTTCCTCACAAGTCTCCACCTCGCTGAGGGTTTGTGAAGATCACACAGCTGCCTCTTGTCAGTCTCTCCAGAGAGCCAGAGCTTCTGTTTTGTGATTTGGTATTGATGAAAAGCTGAGCTTTAATCAGAGGTGTACACAACAGCATCTCAACAGTCCTCGCTTGCTTGAGGAACTTACTTCTATCCCAATGAATAGACACAGTCATACACAGGATCATAAATGTCTTGTAGCCAGCATAAGGGATACAGCTTGTGTCCACAAGCTGTTGTCCTGTCAATTGTGTACAAGGTGATTGTTATTTTTGTGGAGCAATAATAGCAGCTGTGTGTTTGTTTGTATGTCGATTTCAAATATCAACCACATTTCTGTAAAATTTCTTCACTTTAAATGACTCTTAATGACATTCTGTAAAAGGACAGGTGACTGTTTCAATACCTTGATGTGGTTATAGTTATAATTCTGAATGTTATAAGTTCTGCAACACTATGAGCTTGTAACCAGTATGTCTGAATATGTACAGTAACAATACTAACATGCACAGTTTTGTGGCCTGTGGCGTACAGCAGTTTGATAAATCACCTGAGGAAATAAACGAGCAGAAGGTGATGGTGTTTGTTGCCAGCCTGCCGTATGGCAGGATACCGAGAGAGGTCTTACGATCCCGAGTCGAGCCCAGTACCCACATGTCACACGTCCTGCTGCATGGACACTATCCAGCTATCCAAAGTCACAGGATCTCCAGTGACTAAAGACACATCTGTGGCTGTCTGAAGGCATTTAGGGTTTGTGCTGAACGTTTCTAAGGGGGATGTCAAGTTCTCCTGGCCCCAGCACCACTCACTGTGACAAGCTGAAGACCTTGGCTCTGAGCTTCCAAAACATCCAGACCTAATCTTACCTCAGTTCCTGTTCTCCAGCATCAAGTGTCCACAAGCAGACTGAGAATGTCAAAACCTCGTCTTTATCACCAACACTGTTTTGTGTCATGGTTGTGTCATATATTAAACTCTGGAGTTCTGCAGTCCTGCAGACTTTAGTTCCAACCCTAATTCAACTTGAAGCCTAAATTATACCCTAAATTATACATGAAGAAGAGCAACAACCTTGTCAGGGTTTCATAAAACTTTGCAGATAATTCATTATACAACCTAATGTAAGAATAGATTACTGAGAAAAAGAAATAATATAAATAATTTAAACAATTGTAGTATTAACCTCCTCAGATCTTATGTGTGTGTGAACTTCCTGCTGGGCATCTCAGATTCAGAATAATGACTCGTCTCTTCTCTGCTCTCGTCTTAAAGATGGAGTGAGTGAGCAGAGCTTTAAAATGAATGACTGCTGCTCAAGGATTTACTGCACTAAGACAATAATGAGAAAGAACGAGATGTCCGTCATTTCTCAGCTTGACTCTGACTGGAGGGATTAAAACAAGATTGGACCAAAATTCAAACTGTAATCTAGGATTTAAATTCAGGATTTAAAAACAGATTTAAATTCAGAGCCACAAGCAATTTGTCACCCACAAAATGCAGGTCTGTGATTTTCACACTTAAATACCTACAGAAAACTGTGACTTCAGGACAACAGCCCGTTTCAGTCAGGCTGTAAACTCTCATTATCTCATTAGCCCTGAAAACAATGGAAATGTACTGAACATAAACGGATGGAGATCTCAACACACACATGCATAAACACACAGCTGGGTACTTCTGATTTCTGCCTGTGGCTCCTAATGCTTTATTAGCACTCATGCTAAGCAGAGCTAAGAACTTCTTTTTATGTATTTTTAACTGAAACCCTCATTAATGGAGTTTGCTAATGTAAACTTCACTGGTGCAGTGGCTTATGCTTAAGGTTATATATATATATATAGAGGGGTATATGGTATATACATATGCATAAATATATGGGTATATGCATAAGTACAATGTCCCTGCAGCATTGCATTAGCAGAAAACAGGTCATGAGGGTTTGAAACAGAATCATACCTTTAATGCACTATTAAAGTTGCTGTAGTAAAATGTGTTCACCAGATTTATAAATGTAATTCATGAGACTGTGTGCCTATATAGTCTTAATGTACACAGCTGTGACACTATGTAGGGCCTGGGGTAAGATAATGTACTCAAGATCAGATTTCTGTCTGATCCCACTCAGCTGACACACTACAGCTGTAAACTCCTGTGATCACATCTGTGTATGAGATGAGTTCTCCAATTTATGTAAACACAGATTTTGCTCTCTGTAGGTGCAGGTATGTGCATCAGTAGCTGTGTGTGATATGAAGGATCTGCATCACTGCAGGGCATTATGGGAATCTGCAGTGTAGTTTAACTGTCCAGTCCAGGAGAACTGAGGAGAAGCGCAATCCTTAAAACATCTGTCACACTGATCAGTCTGACCAGCCCATTAACACCTCAAGCTGTGAATGCCAATGAAATTAACCTATTGATCCTTGGTTTAATAAAGCGATTACATGAAGGCAGAGAGAGAGAGAGAGAGAGAGAGAGAGAGATAATAAAGGTCTGTCCATTAAGACATTTAATGCATTAAATGACTCATGCCTTTAGATTAAGAAATCTCACAGCAGACAGACAGACAGAGAGAGAGAGAGAATTCTGTAGGTCTGACTACTAAAACAAAGACACGCTTAAGTGGTCTTTAAATAAGCTTTAAATATGTCATGGCTTTCAGAGATTGAACTTTCAAAACAGCAAAAGCCACAAAAAGAGACTTTGCCAACAAGCTGAATAGATGAAAGATACAATTACATGATTTACCTTCCTGATAAAAAATGTTGATGCACTTTTTACCTTATAAGTGCTACATGTCAGGTAATCTCAGGTAATCTCAGGGTTCGGTAACATTCAAAGCTTCATAATTTACCTGTTACAGTAAATCTCAACAGTCTGAACATTATATTTTAAAACAAAATCACATTTAAAGAATGTTTTGGGGGAAATATGGTTTAAAGTGAGTCTACTTTTTTATGATGAAGTTATGAAGTGGATGAAGTTATTTAAAAATGACCTAATTTCTATGGCTGGAGTTTCGCAACAGCAATAAACTACCAGCACAATTTATGCAAAATCAAAAATTGCAGAGTCTGCAAACCTAACACAACTAGTTATGTGTTAGCACAGTTTAGCTGCTGCTGTGCATATTCATGGCATGAGTCGAAATATTCGATTAGAGCTTTGCACAGAATGTTCTTACAGTTTGAATTTAATGAGGTGAGTGTGGAAGGGTTTGTGGACTATTTAGTTGTCACTATATGATACACGTGAACAAGCGAAACAAAACCAGACAGAACAATAATGCTGTACAGTTTGTCTCTGCTCAGCTGTGACAGTGTTTGTCTTTGTTTGGCAGTATTTCACACACAACAACTCACTGTAAGTCATCATCTTCATTTGATGAGACTGCCCTCGAAATTGCTGCTTTTCTCATTTGTTTGCTTTCAGAATTTGATCGATGCCTCTGGTCACGGATATGGAAATAATGTGAAATTAAGTAAAGCTGTATTTTATTTGTTTTTAATGTATTTTTGCAGTCAGATTTGTGCAAATTGCAATACGATGTGCAAAAAAACAATGCATTCATCAGTCATCAGACTCTTGTCATTCTTGTCATTTCAATGGACGAGAACAGAAATGACAGAATCATTGCCGGCGGAGATGCTGTCTAAACATTCACCTCTAAACATTATTTCGAGTGATGAATGACAAGGTGACTCAGCCGCTGTCATACAGTTGTTAATGCCACACCACACACCCCTGCAGACACTAACTGTATGTGTTCAGACACAGGAAGTAAGTCTCTGTCAAACAAAAGCTCTCTGTCTGCAGGAGGAGGAGGAGGGTGGTGGGCACACAGGGGCAGGATGGGGGAGTCGGTGGCTGATGAGAGCAGGAGATCCTGGAGATGCAGGAAAACGGTGAAGGGAAAAAAATAAAAATGAAACCTAGACACAAAAACAAGCAGAGAGTCTAAACGCTTCATGTGGACTAAACTCAACAAGACCCGTCAATGCTGGCAGAATCAAAACAGTTCAACACAAGACAACAAACACGAGGCTATAAAGGCTATAACATTAACATATAAATTAGAATAAAGTGTTATTAAAGTATTATTTTTAAAGTATTATTTTTATTTATTGCTATTTATTCTGATGTTTATTGTTTGAAAAATGCAGACAATAGAAATTTGTAAACTATTGTCAAGTATTTATAAAGATGGAAATTGTAAAGTCTGAAATTGTCGTAGATGTTAGTGAAAATTGGACAGCACAACAACAAAATAAATAAAATATTTATTTTTAAATATAGATGACATTTTTGCTGCTGTGTCTTTATGAATTCTACACTATGTAAATGTGATTTGTACAGCTGTCTATTCAGTAAACGTATCTGCTACAACCCTGTGACGGTTCACAATCGGTGCTGATGTTGGAGACCCATGAAATTACCCTTATTATCAATACATGCCATCCAGTTTTTAAACCATTTATTTAGGCAGAACTTACAATAAAAATAACAGAATAAAATGTGTTTGCATATTGCATCATGCAAAATGTTGGTCTGAATTTCAAAATTGCCGGCACAAGCCAAAAAAAGCCCAAAACCTGAGAGAAAACAAGTCTTCTTCCCTTGCCAACATACCGATCTTGCCAAGACACGCAGCCTCCAGCTTTTGCTAAACATTTGTGCTAAGAGCATTGAACAAGTCAATCAATGTTGTCTTCTCACTGCAACTAAAGGTCAAGACCTCATTTGGAGAGACATATTGCTTGTGGCCTCAGTCCTGTGATCAAGATTAGCTGAAAAACTCACCATAACCCACCTGCTGAGCTCTTAAGCCTGAGGCTTTTCAAATTACCGCTGTCAGAGCTCATGTTATCCACTCTGGGTGTTAAAGCTGTACACTGACATCATGCTGAGCATTATATGATGTCAGTGTCATTTGGGCATGCTGGGTAATTTATATATCCTCCCGTAACATGAAGTGTAATGCTGATATGCAACAAGCGTACAAATGTTGTAAAAGTCTTCAGGTTGTTGATATTGTAAAAGAACCAGCAGGTATTTTAACTGTTGGTTACGAAGCTCTGCTTCAGTGCAGCTGCCGAACACTTACAGTCTGAAACAGGAAGATGTGAAGGAACATTATGGTGATTTATTTATAATTCCCTCATTAAATGTTCATAGAGTCATAGGAACATTAGTTTGTTATTTTCAGCGAGATTATGAGATAGTGACGACGTATACTGGAGTAATACAGATCCACAGATGGACATGTTGACAGTCTCTGCAGTGTTTATCTTCACACTGATGGTTTGTGGGTAATGATGAGACAGTTTGCATGAGGCTGTAATGTTGTCAGTGTGAAATAACATGTTAAAATTAAAAGAGCTTTAAATGGTCTTTTCTTGGATTAATTCACACTGTTTTAGTAAGTGTCGCGTAAAAGGAGATTTTCTGCACTGTGGTCAGATCTACATTTTAAAAATACGTTATTAAAAGTGTTTTCCTGTCTGTCTGACGTGGGAAGATCAGTCATATTTCTTTAAACTTTTCAAAGAATACTTTGGAAATGGAGGAGAAATTTTATTTTTTAACCAAGATCAATTAAAAATAGCTAAACAATAGATCAGTGTATTCCTGACCCAATGGAACCTGTGTACTGTAGTACAACTCCATTCAAATACTATTGAAATGAACACTGTGACTCTATATCTGTTTTCATAGAACTTTTGTAGCTTTCTAGTGAGAGGAATCTTTTAACAGACTCATGATATCTGGGTTTCAAACAGTCAGGCACTAAATAAGGTAAATATTTCTACATAACATAACATAGAGATGCTTTTGTGTGAAAAAGTGCATTTTGCACTTTTACTTTTACATGCTTGTACCAGTGTACAATTTCATTTACAATACCATGAGGCCATATGACCATCTCTGCAGGTCAATTTATATTTGTATTGTCTGTTAATGAATCAATTTCTGATGAATCTTAAATGAATCAGCTTGTATTACACAAATCATTGATAATGCAGATTCAAATGTATTTCACTTACTGGTGGTCCTGGCATCTGAAACAGGACCACTGATGAAATATGGAGTTGTTGGAAGAGCTGAACACACTGTCCTGAAGTGTGGCATGATGAATTTGCAGTAAGGAACATTACCCCTGCAAAACAAATTGCATTTATATGTGGAGTCTCTGCATGATGAATTAATTCTGAGCAGCGGAGAGCTAGTTTGAGTTCAAATGAATAAAGCTCTATATGTTATGTACAAGCTTTACCTTTGGGGGTTAGAGGAATATATACATGTTTAAAGTAAAGTTAGAACAAGTGTATGTGAAGGGACATTTCAAATCCCAAAGGATGAAAACCAGTTTAGATTTTAGTACACTTAAAAAACTACATATAAAGCCTTTATTAATACATTCCCTAAATATTAAACCATTGTTATCACTGGTCAGGGCTTAGCAGACACACTTGTCTACCCTCCCAGTTTTCATTGAATGATAAACTTAATTAAGATGATTATTTTAATCAGAAACTTTTATCCTCTTTCCAGAAATTCAATCAGTTAAATCACTTTAAATCAGAATTGTGTGATAAAATAATGTGATTTTATTTGGTGAGATACCACATCTATGATAAAATGACACATTATTAAACAGTGACTAGATGTGGTTTTGTGCGTGAGCACAGACAACATCAGCCAAACTTCATATTTAAATCTCATGGGTTGATTTATGGATTTAGCATCAGTGCATTTAATATTTGAACATGACTTCTCTAAAACTCAACAAATATCTTTTGTACACAAATCAAAACAGTAGAGTAGCAAAATCTTATCTATTCTTTATTTCTAATAATCCACATTTACAAAAACACTGGATTGATAAAGACTCATGAGTGCTCAGAGAGGTTGGGTGGTTTAAATTTCCTCAGAAATATCATCACACATCTTCCACAGATAAGATTCAGATCAGATGGAATGATGGCGGCGGTCCCACAGATGTGTGTGTGTGTGTGTGTGATAGAGCTTCTGTCTGTGCAGACAGTAAAGAGACACAAATAAAAATGAAAGAGGACGTTTGCTCTTATGATGCATCTCAGCTGCAGGTGAGAAACAACTGTGTGAATTAGTCATGTTTCATATAAATCTCCTTATATATCAATTCATATTGAATTTTTCAATTCAATTTACATTTACAAAGTAATTAAAGCTTCATTTTGTGACAAAGATTGAGAACTTATACTGCTTAAAACTAGTTGACATCTAGGCAAAATCACTTTGTTGTAAAAGCACAGTTCACCTTTTCAGTCAAAATCTACCTTTCACCTCAGATAGCAAAAGCAAAAATAACCACTGAGTATTAAAACATATGAAACCACTGTTGTTATTTTATATTTACTGATATATATAGAACTTGTGACAACTGAGGTGGCAGCCTAACCCACAAACTGTAACAAAAGCTAATATTGTATTGTATCAATGTCCAAACCATCAGAGCCGATTGTGAGTGTTTGTGCACAAGACAGAAAAATGTGAGAGGGGTGAGATGAGAGAATTTAATTATATTGTTATATTAACATAAACTTCTTTAAAAATAATTAGTGATATTTAATTGTCCGTCTCTAATACCAAAACTGCTCTTTGTGTTGATGTGTTTCTGCACAGAAATAAAACTTATTTTGGCAGTTATCCCAAAATTTGCTAATTTTGTTTGGCTAATTTGTTTATACCACCAAAATGCCATTTTAAATTTTGCATCAGTTTTTAATCAGCAAAGAAGCTAAATAACTGGAGAAGACAGGGAAGTCTAAATAACTAGTTGTAAATAATATGCAGACAAGCAGATAATGACTTGAGATCTGCAGGTAAACAAAGTAATAGCAGCTCCGAGGAAGCAAACATGACTGCAGCTCTCAGGAAATGGACTGGCTGTAGGTGTTTGTGTGACTTGGACTGACTGATAAATATCAAGGCTTATTTAGGATTAAGCACAGAATCTGTTTGTTGCTCTGCTTCTAGAGTCGTACTGAAGACCATAGAAGCGTATCGTGATAAAGTTGTGAAACTTCGCGAAGTAACAGGAGTTTATTCGAACATCAGTCAGTGTAAAAGCAGTGGCGTATTATAATATTTCTTTTCCCTCAGATTCTCTGGGTTGTTTTTCGCTCTTTAAGATTCCAGTACAAAATTTGCTTTTTCCTCACAAAAATGAAGTTTAATCTACATCAAATCTGGCTCTAGTGATCTTCCAAGAAACCTTCAAAAAAGACCATTCAGGTTATGCCTTAATGAAGTTCATGTAGAAACACAAAAAGTAAAGCAGTTATTTGTAAAGTACTTCCTTCAGAGAGTGGAAGTTATCTACCTGTAGTCTGTATAAACTCTGATTTAACTAGCAGAAACTCCCTCTTGAGAAAATGTTTGGTGAGGATTTTAAATTTCACTTAAATTAAACAGACCCAATGAGACTGAAATGTGCTGAATTTTATTTAAAGTGCATATGTTGAAATAAAGTTTACTGTCATTTAAAGTAAAACACTTATGGATGAAAAGTTTTAAATTAGCTACAGTTCTGGCAGTTGTTTTAAAGTACTGACATAAACAGTGTCACAAAGTTCTGTTAACTAAAAGTTCTGTTAAATAAAACATCACAATACGTATAATGCTAACAACGTTTATGAAGTTGATTCTTTTGCTATAATCCTCTTACAGCAAAGACAACATGTCAAAACTTTTATCCTAATTTAAAACATTTGCATACATTTACTTTAATTCAATAAGCAAACACTTTTATGCAAAACAACTTCTGTGCATTCACAATATAAACTTTATCAAAATACATTATTCTGACTCATGTCTGCTCACTTTGTATTTTTAACTAATGTGTAAGATTTTCACACCATTTTTGATTTCTGATCAAAATGACCAACATTTGCATCATACAGTAGAAATCATACAGTTTATATTGTGGGTCAGTGACAAATATTAGGTTTGTTTGATTAAAAAATAGTTTCAACAAAAAAAGTTAAACATGGTTTAAGGATTAGCAGTCAGGTAAAATAAATAATTTATGGAAAATAGCATTAGCTTTATATTATAGTGTGATATTAATGGCTTTGGGAGACTTCATAAATCAGTAGAAAGCTGAGCATAATTCATTGCTTACAAACAGCAGCGATATAAAAAAGTCACATGATTTAACATACGAGATCTCATTACGTCCCCTAGCAGCTGAGCTACACAGGGCAAAAGTGCTGATGGGGTCTTTTACATTCACAACAAATGCAATAAATGATTGATAATTGCATTGTTACCTCAGTAGTAATATTTAATGTAAGAATGCAGGTTTATTATTCTATATATAAATAACTGAAGATCCAGTTTTGTGCATTTATATTAGGGAAGCAATTATTACGAGAAAACAATTAACCGATGAACCTTAAATCATACACGGCATAATGGGACTAGTTCTTGTAACCCTTGAAAGATAGATAATTAAATCAAGATTTAACCAAACTAAGTACATGTTTGGACCATTTGCACGTACTGCTCATTTATGAGACACATTTGCTGTACTTTTTTTTAATGGGGCTTAAACTAGCAGCTGAAACTGCTGAATTGTGTGTGTATGAACCTGTGAGAAATGTCAAAAGTTTCCTCTTCTAATGAAATGTTTGTCCTTCAGAAACAACAGGACAGTAAATCGTGTCAGACGTTGGAAGACTGTGGTGACATCAGACTGCCAGCAGTTCCAGAGATACAACACAGTTCCACATTGTTTGGTGGAATGATGGCTCTATATCTGACAACTGGGATAACAGCCCAGTACATGCAACACTCCCTGTCGCATCTTTAGCCGCCCTACTTTTGCTATAGCTCAAATCTTATAGTCTTATTTTTGCTATAGTATATGTCTTTAGGGCACGTATGCTAAGCTAAAACCCAAATCTCAAGCTAATCTTACATCTTACTATTACATAAAGACTTGTCAAATTCATTTACATTTGCATTAGAGAACTCGCTAATATATGTATTGTGGAAATAAAAGACTCAAAATTCTACATTTTGGAGGGGGATATGGGTCAGACTCAAACTTATGGCACCCATGACGGCACCACAGCTCAATGTTTTTAACTGTATTCTGAACACTACAGTTTGTTTTTTAGCAATTATACATAAAGTAGGTAAAGGTATAATCTTATGAAGTTTTGGGTTGATTCTTTGAAAACTGAAAAAGTCTGGACATATAACTGTTGAACATGTCATAATTTTACCAGTTCAAGTAGTTCCATCTCTCTGTGATGTCTTTTCAAAACCCCCCTTCATAAACCTTCACTGCAGTTTAACACCATTCAACATTTCACTGTTACAGCTTCACAAAGTTCTGATGCCTTTAGGTGACAAACACTATTCAAGGTGTCAAATGATGCAATTTCTCTGAATGCTTTCATTCTCTGTCTTGTTTCTGTTTCGTAATACAAATGAAATAATAAGTGAAACCAAGCAGTTTTGCTAAATTAAAGGTCAGTCTGAGTAGCTGAGTATTAAGAGTAGCTGAGTTGCTGAATATAACAGATATAAATAACAATACAGTAGCTGTACACGTCACAACACGTCAGGGCTGTTGTGTAGGCTAGAGTGTTTTAAATAGCAGGACTTTAGCTTTAAAGTCACATGTCTTTTCCTAGAACAAAAGCAGTATAATAACACCCAATGCAAAGGGCTGCTTTGACTGATGAGGGAAAGCAGGACCTTGGTGGGTCACTGACATCTAAATCTGCTTGTTATGAATCAGACGGCTGTGTTTTCTGTTCAGAGAAATATGGGCCTGTAATTTCCATACATCATTTCAGAAATATATGAACTTGAGTAAAATGTATATAGTGTATATGACTCTCAAATATACAGTACTATGTAGAGTATAGAGCATACACTATACAGTATCAAGTATACAGGACCAAGTACAGTATAGAGTATCAGGTATACAGTACCAAGTACAGTATAGAGTATCAGGTATACAGTACCAAGTACAGTATAGAGTATCAAGTATACAGTCTCACATACAGTATAGAGTATCAAGTATACAGTATCAAGTATAGTAAACAAGTACAGTACAGCAAGCCCTGGTCTGGTTTAAAGTATCTAAAAATCAAACAAATACATATATTGTCTTTAAGTAAGACCTGTTAAAAGATAAATGATTGAAACTTTGACATAAATGACTTTCTAAAAATTCTTTCTTAAAATTCTTTTTAATCCAAATCAAGGCATTTCAGGAATATGTACAATCATCTAAAAAACGAAACAGCTTTCTGTTGCTTCTTACTTTTGAAACTATTTTTGATGACAGACTAAAAGATTTCACATGAACTTGTTGTTTATCTGTGACTAGCAACAGCTGAATCAGAGCTGTGCTTATATTCAGCACAACAGCACGGCTGCTTGTGTCACATCACCTAAACATACGCGTCAGAGAGCCTGATGGCTTTATTGTGCCGTTTGAGAGGTGGGGTCTGAAAACAGCCCACCAACAGCCGGCGGTTTCTCTGTTGGACTGCCTCTGTGACATCCTCCAAGCTTTCATTTGGCTCCTTGTCAAAATGGAGTGTGTTACGGCCCCAGTCAGGCCGAGAGCCGAATAAAATTTGTCTCTAGTGGGTCATCTGCCTCTTCAGAGAGAATTTCAGATGAGATCAGGAAATGCATGGATTATGCTCTCTCTCTCTCTCTCTCTCTCTCTCTCTCTCTCTCTCTCTCTCTCTTACATAAGGGCATACGACAGGCTCATCTCTCATACTGTCATTGGTAACTAGCACATTTTGACATCCAAATCGGATCATTCTAAAGAGAATCATTCCTATAAGCATTAATAGGATGTCAGAGGCTTACAGCTGTTCATTATAGAATAACAGAATGAGGCTATATATAAAAATAGGGGAGAGAAACAGTTACTATGTTTGTATGTCATGTCGTGTTCTAATCTGTATGAAAAAGGAAACAACTGTCTTTGCATTTTTAATGCATATTTGATACAAGTTCTCAGCACTGCAAGTGTATCATGTAGGAAACATTTATGCTGTGATTTATATGTGTGCAGAGAACCATCACAGAACTCATGCTGGGTTCAGATGAAATTTCTCACTTCTGAGCTGGATGATGTGTTTAGATGTCTCCCTGGATTCCTTTACACAACCTCTGACCTGTTTTGACAGAACGGCTGTGAATCATTGTTAAGTACTTCAGCATCTGAGGAGCCAATGAAAGCTTGTGAAATTGTAATATATGTTCAGTATGTAATATGTAGTTTGAACAGGTTTTTTGTGTAATTTAGGACATTTTATAACAGTATTCCTGCCTGAGCTGGAGAGGCTGTGTAATTTTTTACTTTCTTATGACAGTTTGGCTTAAGGATGTGTTTTGTAATAAACAAACGTTAAGTTCCTTATGATCTGTATGTTATTTGATCAACAGTGAGGTTTGTAACTTTGGTTTGTGAGGTTAGGACTGTATAAAAAAATAAATGTATTTAGAGAGGTTTACCAAACTGCTACATTGGCTCAACCAATGGCGTGAGTTAAGGGCGGGGCTATTTGTTCAGCTAACTACTGTGTGTAAACCCTAACTCATCCCATTGTCAAATGTCAAAATTATTGACACTTTTGATTATTAAAATTTAGACCATTTAAAAATTTCAGCAGAGGTTACCTGAGGTAAAAAAAACAGGTACACTATAACATTAACATATAACAACTTATTGTTTTACAATCATTCTTTAAAACAGACCAATATAAATGAAGACATAACAGAAGATAATACTTGGTAAGTTGCCTAATAAAAGTGGACTTAGGAACACAAGTGGCAAAACAAAACAACAAGTTGTGTGATTTGATGGAGTTTTTATTAGTAGCTGATGCGGTTCTTCATCAAGCCCAGAAAATGTCCATCATCAGTCATTTAACAGACTGAAATGCATCTCTGAGGCAGAGAGGATGATGGGATTGAAGCATTTGTGCAAACTGACAGGCAGCCTCCGCATCCTCAACTGTGTATGTGAGCAAATACTTCAAACATGTGCTGTGAGTGTGTGCATATGTTTATATATACATTACCATATAAAGATATGTATATAGATGTCACACACTTGTACATACGTTCATAGATTTATGACAGTTTTTATTTATGTGACAAATATCTTACATATATTTCTGTTAACATCCTAATTACTGTCACATATACTTCAAAATATGTCTTAAACTAATATAAACACAAGTCCATTTATAGAACATCAAATGAGAAGAAAATAATATCAAAAACTCACTGATATATATACACTGAGGACAGCAGTAGCTTGTACATACATGTTTAACTGTCATTCAGAGCAGTGTAAAAACTTACCTTGTGAAAACTGACTCATTAGCGCTGCTCATCCTGACTCATTTTGTCAGCACGGGTCACGTATTCAAATAAATAAAAATAATATTCTTATTAAGATCTCAGTTTGTTTGGGCCACACTGGTAATCTCACAAATGTATGTATATATAAAAACACCAAAACATTATATGACATTAAATAAAAAATGATGTAATTCTGGATTAAAACATACAATTGCATTATGCGTTGGCTAATCGTCATTCAGTTTCTCTTATTTTCTTTAAAT
>JBAJNP010006591.1:0-25145 GCA_036877545.1 Yasuhikotakia modesta | reverse complement strand
ATGAATATTGTTTCAGTGAAACAATACCTTCATAGGCCCCCAGGGGTCCATGGATTGAACACTCTGACCTTACTGGACACATTTCCTGTTATGCCTAACATGTGAGTTTAACTTCTCAGTTCCGATATGTCATGTTTATTGCCAGAAAGAATAAATGAAAATTAATGAAAGAAAGAATTAATGAAAAAATAATAGTTTAAAAATGAGGAATCATTTGTACGAGATAAGACGTGAGATCACTAACATTTTCAATGTACATGTCTTATTAAATCTCATAAAAACCAACACCCCCTTTTACAAGGCAAAGGCCCAGCAGGAGAACATTATAACTCAAAGAGGAACTAACAAAGCCCTAAAGCAGTTCTTTAATAAACGTAATTGTAAAGGGGAGTTTTGTGTATGTGGAAAAAACAGTTAGACAGGACAATGCCCTCCGTCAGCACCTCAGCTTTTGGGGAGAGGGGGGTTCCTCAAGTCTGTAAAAGTCTTTACATTACAAGTGTGCTGTTAGCTGGTCTAAGGCTGCATGGACTTATGAGTTGGTGGACATGGACTTTTGGGTAATCCCTGATGAGCACCGACCCCCCCCCCCCTCCACTGTTCATGTGAAAGTGACTCTGGGAACTGGGGTCCCCAGGGGCTGAGGGTGGGGTGCAAGTGATGCAGAGGACAGGCCAAAGCACCAAGGCCACCAAAGGGTCATGTGAAAGCACTCTGCTCATATGGCTGCCAGACTTTTGACTCCTCAGAAAATAAATAATAAACTTCCTTTCCCTCCCTCACTGTCTCCAGCTTAGTAACCCCCATCTAATCTGTCCATCTGTCCATCAACACACATATGTTCATCCATATAGCATAAGACCTACAGTATAATGATAGATTAAAAGGCTTTAATGATATAGTAAAATGCTTTCAGGGATTTGGAGATCTGGCAACAATTAGGTGACTAAATGCATCAGGAAGAAAATGTTTTGTTGTACACACCTAATGAGGGATTGCTGGTGCGGCTACAAACTTATTTAGCAAACATTTTATGTCTGCATTTTGTAAACATTATGTAAACTACCATGTACTGTATATTTTAGCTTTTGTAAGACAAATATCAGGTAAAATAAACCACATACATTTTTATTTAAAAAAAAGGCAGTGTTTGGGCAATGCATTAATTAAGGTTATAAAGTTTCACTGAAGCAAATACTGTGTAAAGTTCTGTATTACATTTCTGCAAAAAAATGTAATCAAAAGTTGCTTTAATGGTTGTGTGATAAAATTAACCAAATTATACTTTCAGACTTTCAGTGATGTGATCAGATGGATTAAGCTCTTTTACTTTATTTGGGCATGACAAAATTCGGCTGAAATCCTTTGGAATGTGTGTGTGAAAGACAGAGAGAGTGTTACAGTAGGTCACCAGAGTGAAATCTCTGAACTAGGAAAGTTAATGCTAACCCTAGCCTACCAACAGCTGGCCACATCTGCTGACTCCCCTGCCCCTCCTGCAAACACAGAGTCTTTCTAGAAACAAAGAACAGGAATGGAGCAGAGAGCATGGGTGATGGAGGTCTGACACTAATTAAACTTGCACTAACAATTTATTTACACACTTCTGCTTAAGGAAATGTCAAGAATGGCAATGCAAGAATTTGAATGTTAGTGTAATTTAAAGGGATAGTTCACCTAAATTAAAATTCTATCATAATTTACTCACCCTTGTGTAGTTCTAAACATTGAGATATTTCATTCTTACATGTATCACAAAGTCAGGTATCAGGCATGTGTTAGGGTAGTGGTAAGGACTCATAAGTCACCATTTGCGTTTAATGTATGAAAAAGAGCAGAATCATCATGTCAAGAGCAACCATATGTGAAAGTCATATGGCTTTTGAATGACACAACGGTGATGGCAGTGATAGAATTTTATGATTTATTTTTAGGTGTACTGTCCCTTTAAAAGCTTACTTCCACATCTTGTTATATTGACAAAGCAGCAAATTTAGGTTTTCAGAAATTATGTTAAAATTAGTGAGAAGAATGCTGAAAACAAATATTAGAAAGTTTGAACTGCTATTTTTCAGTTCAAAGTCATATTTAAAGACCAGTAAAACAGCAGGATCACATTCTCAGTGAGGTGTTCACCACTGTGAGGTAATTTTTCCTCACTATCCCAAGGTGAACTTTGCTGTTATACTGCCTAGCATACATTCAAACTGCCATATAAACGCAGACCAGGGGAATGCAAGTCACCTGCAATTCATCAATACCATTACAAAGTAAGAACAGGTTCGCATAAGTAATTCCATCTTTGGTCAGTTGGAAGTCTTCCCTGAGTCAATAGAACCCTGCTACAGAAAAACCCACTGTTGTTTGTTTTATGGTACCCTGTTGCTCTCAGTACCTGCAGGGGAGGTACACATTCTATCAGCAGAGTGCTTTTTTCTAGCTTTTTACCAGCTCAGTGTCAAAGCGACACACTGGTCTCAATGACAACTTGACATGCCTGGTTTGTGTCAGTATCTTTGCTCTCCACTGCCAGTCGGTTAAACTCTGTTCCCCCTACCAGGTGTCATGCAGTGACCAACATGAAGAATGACCAAATAACACAGAAGAGATTTTAACTGATCAAAGGTAACTGAGGAAATTTAATGTTCTCAAAATGTCTCAAATGTTTCTCCTATAATGCCTTTTAAGAAATCTAAGTATACTCAAATTAGACAATATTTGACAAACAGTAAGTGTATAGTACTATGAAAGTAATGTGGATCACATAGCACAGATAAATAAGTTCAAGTTCATATTAAAATCTTATAACTGTTTTGCAGTCATTGTTAAAATCTCTCCTGAAACTCTAAAGCGAGATAACTGTGTTTTTTTATTTCAGGAAAAACATCTGACAAATAAAAAAGCAAAAAGTCTCTATTTACTCTCTCTTAAATCTTATCTTAAATCTAGGACAAACAACAACTTCAAGATATTGGAAGATCTCTTTTGTGATTTGTTTCTTGTCTATGGGATGAAGTTTAATTTGCAATTTTGATAACATTAAACAGACAGATGTACCTTTACGAATCAGGTCATGAACCACACCAATGGATGTTGGATGCGAAATAGACATACCTTCATGCAGTCTGCTTCATTAAGGTGAATCATTTGCACCAGTCCTGCCAACTTAGATGGAAGAGTGCAGGTCTGGTTGTATGGTGTGGGGATGGCTGATTCTGCAGAGGAGATTCCCACTCTGTTCCCATGGATGCTGTGTCCCTCACTGTCTGAAGGGGGTTCACAGTGTGAGACTCCTTGTTGAAGCATGACTGGCTTGGGGAGCAAAGACTTTTCTTTTACCTTATATGAGGCAAGGGACCAGCCCACCATCAGAGTAGCACATTAGGGAAAGCCTCCTGAGCTGCCTGATTCGCTGGAGTAAGAGCCCCTGTGACCCTGAGCTGTGACCCGTGGTGTATGAGGATGAGAACGGCTTGGGGAGGGAAGGAGGGCTCAGCCTTGGGGGCAGGGCCTCTCCTCTCAGCTGAGGAAGGCACATTTGACAATTTTCATATTTCTTCTAAATTTGGAAATTTCTGCCCGCGCTGAAGTCTTGGCCGCCCTCTTTGAGATTCCATGTGGAAACGATTAACAACAGAGGGCTCCTTGCCATTCCAGCCTGGGAACACGACGACTATGCGCAGACATAGTTATTTAAAATAATTAACTTCCTCCTAAAAGCCCTGTCTTTCTCATATGGGAAAGCATTTGCTTACGGAATGCTGGGAATCATGTATGTCACAAGGAGAAAGGAGTATGAAAGAAAAATAATAAAGAAAGGAAAGTTTGTTTATTTTTACTTGAAGGAGGCACAGTCGCTGTTCATGAGCTGAAGTCATGATTCGTTTTCTTATATATAGCTTTGAATGTTGGTAATTGTTTCATCTGTAATATACATGAAATAGGTAGAATGTTAGGGAAAATGCATTTGGATATCAAACCAAAACTAAACATAGAAACACAGGGAGTGTGGGTTGGAGGGCAGTTGTCACTACTGCAGTGAATCTTTCTCAGGGTGCCTTTATTTTCAGTTCATTTTGGTACAAAAGTACAAACCTTATTTAACAAAACATACAAACCTTAAATACAAACTTTAAAGGCTACAAAATTTTAGGACATTTTCACTGTTATTGCTCAGGAAAATACATTATATAGTTGTTAGACATTGTTTATAGTATTTTGTTACAATTGGAACCTGCCTATTAAACAATTATTATATTATATATTATTATTATAATAATGTTATATATTATTATTATAAAAATAAACAGCATTATTTTGTATAATTGGTCTTTTGACTCCACCAACGTCATAGATACTGTGATAATCACCCTCAACAACAATAACAATTTCTCGTTGTGATAGCTAGTCTTTGCCTCCCGTATATATCCAACATATATTTTGATGAAACTGCTTTGTTTTTTACTGCATGACACAAAGATGAATGACTCTCTAGGGTGTATTTTTGGAAAATGATGTGTAATAGGGCCTGGGGAAAGCTTTTATCTAATTACATAATATGACTCTGGAAATCTTCTTGTTACACTGATCACTGGCAACACAAACAGCTCCTAATGAAATCAGACACCAATGTGGACGAACTGGAATCTTTTGGTTAATAAATAATCCATTAGTAAGGTTCCATCATTAAAAAAACAACAGACACCAGCAATTTGGTCCAATAATGGTATTTTTTAGTTCAAAGATTTGATATATTTATATAAATATATGCATTTGTATTTATTTATCTGTAATGTAAACCTGGGGGTGAGGATTACCAACTACACTATTTATCACCATTAGTGCTTGGTTAGATCAATGTAAAGTGTTTTGCCATGTTACATTGCTTGACCTCCTAATTGTGAGAATTCACATATAAACAGCAGACAGTCACACTCACAGCCTCAGCATCAATAGACCACGACATCTGCTGAGAGGAGAGATAAGAGTGATTATAAAGGCAAGAGAGACAGGCCTTGACCTTGTGCCTTGCTCTGCACCAGATGAATTTTTCTTCCTGGACGTTTGAGCCACAGAGGTCAAAGAGGCAGATTGGATATGGCTAAAGGGAGTGTGTGTGGGGAATGATTAGCTTTGTCTGCAAATGTCCATAAGGGTGAGAACCCCTTCCATCCCTCTTCAATAAGAGTCTGCGAAGGCCTGTTATACTATTGTTTAGTGGAGCTGTCATCCAGACACACTGGAAAGACTAAATTTAGACAAGAGCAGGGGAACTGCGTGACGACAGGGTGTCAGTGCGAGCCATTGTTAAGTGAGCCCTTCATTAGCTCCAGTGCACAGCAGAGAGGTCGCCCCCTAGCTCTCGCTGAGAAGCCTTAAAAAGGCAATGTTTGGAGAAGATTCTCTGTTTACATCTGGAGAAACAGGGGCTATTAAAAGCAGCAGCCAGCTCATACCTTGTGATTTGGCAGCTTTGAGCAATAATAGCCCTGCTGATAAGTTCCCAATATTAGATGTCATATGTGTGAAGCGAAGCAGTGTCATTTTCTGTTGTGCCATGATGCCAGCGTGCTATGGGTAATTTAGAACATATAAATTAACATCTAAATTAAATTATAATTTGTGTGTGAAATATCAGGATATGCACGTCTGTGGTGCTTTGTGTTTGTTAGCGCTCTGTTTTGAAGTTACAATCTGTATTTTGGCACAGGCTTTGACCCCAAACAGAAGAGAAATTGTGTTTAGTTTCAGTGATAGATGAATCGTCAGACTGCCGCACAGCTCAAATATACAAAGATAAATACAATCTGCTTGACTGTTTATATTAGTGTGTATTTTTGGTGGGCCATTTGCAAACTGCAAGAGACTCATTCTGAGTGTCTTTAAAGGAGTTCAAAGAAACGAAAGGTAACAACATCTTGGAACCATTGCAAACACTGGAAATTGTAAGACCAATTTCGCAGTCCATTTCCATTAATAGTATTTATGTTTTTTTTAAATTAGTAGTGCAAGGCAAATATCACTGTTTTATTGCTCACATGTGAGGTATGGTCTTGTTCTAAATCACCCATAGCACCCCGGCATCATAGCTGTAATTTATACACACACTAGTCAATATTAGGTGGTCATGTGTTAATAAAGTGATTTTTGTGGGCAATGTTTATAGCAGCAAGAAATAAGGCTGAGATTAATGATTGTCTCCTATTGGTTAATGTGGAGTCCTAGTTGCTTTACTGGTAAAGTGTTCCCCACAATACCATCTCCTGGTTCCCAAAAAGCAATAGCCTTTACAGATAAACACTTCGTAGGGTAAATGTATGTTCATTTATTTTTGGGCCTCAATGTTTGTTTAAATTTCAAGCTAGCGTATTAGCACAAGACCTAGAAAAGATACTTAAATGGAATGTCCCATGAGCCTCTGCTCTAACTTGCACGGGTCACAGAATGAACAATGTCTTATAAGATTAAAACAGCTCATATAAATCAGCTCCCTATCAAAACAGCTAATTCACTATCCATCTTCAAGAAAAGACTAAAAACTCACCGTTTTACACAATACCTCCCCAATTAAATCGTCTCTACTGTCTCTATTAAAAAAAAAAAGTTGGGGTGGGGTGGGACAACTGCACTTGTTTTCTTACGCTATACTAGTCTAGGGAAAATGGTACCATGCTTATAAGACTGTTGTTTTTTTCAGTGGATGCACTGTTTCTATTGTTCCTTCAATTGTAAGTCGCTTTGGATAAAAGCGTCTGCTAAATGCGTAAATGTAAATTATCTGTCTATACTTCCATTTGGCACCTTATATCAAGTTAAACAGTGTAAATATATGCCAAGTTTTGCTGATATATAAATAGCAGATGCACATGTCCCCTGAATAACCTCTCAGTACTCCAGCAATCTCTAGCAGTAGATCACTCATATTTGGCCATACTTAACGACAGATATTATTATCTTTGCACACTCAAGAGCCATTTGCTTTACCTTCACATGCCCTGAAGAAGAGGAGCCAGGCAAGGTGTTTAATTTAACCGGCCTGTCACATCTGGTTGTCTTTCTTCCACCAGAGAAGGTTCGGCACATCCTTTAGCACGTAGCCAAGAAGCTAAATGACAAAAGCCATGAACACACACACAGCAGGATGTATCAGCAGAGAGAGAACAATAGATTCTGTGTCTGACAGCTGCTGCTATGCTGTGTGTATGTGATGGAGACCAGTCCAGTGCTCTGCAGAAGTGTGTGCAAAACCATAATGATCCACGTTATCCCAACATGATCTGGAAATGTTCCAAAAAGCATCCTGTGTGCAACAGAAGCAAAGAGATTTGAGGTCATCTGAGATCTTCTGCACAAAGGCATTAACCTGGTCAAAGTCACAAATTGGCTTGCTTTTAATTAGTGACTTAGAATTTATTTTATACCTCGTTTTTTACATCATAACTTTGTCCTACCATTTCCAATTTATTTTTTAATGTAGAAGAAACCACAGCTTTTTAACATGGGCTCATGCTTTTGGATTTGTAAGCATGAGGCTTAGCTTAGCTAGTTGTTTTTTCCCATCACAGCTAACTGCTAGACACTGAAGATGATAAAGTTTTTAGCCCTGAGGGCTTTTTCTTATAAGGCTCTGACTGTTTTATATGGTGCATTAACCCCTAAGATGTTTGTCCTTTTGTTGAGAATGAATTACGTCACCAGTTACGTGCATCTCATGCCCTTAAATGATGGAGAATAATGCGGTGAGCTGGAAAACAAATGCTAGAAAACATGTCCTTGGAGTTTAATTAGCTGGAATGAATTTAGTAGAAAAAACAGAAAATGCATCAGAAATTACACTAGCTAAGTCATTATATTAATTCATACCCCCACTACTCAATCATGCACAGATGACACATGTACTATACGTCTTGTTCAGAGAAGGCTGTTTTTAAAACATTCTATTTTTCACTCCAAATAAGTCACAGTAGAGTAGTGTGAGCAGGTCTGGGGTATCTCAGGGGGAGAAATTATGTTTAGATAAGCTGAAGACAAAATCAAGATGGAATTCAAAAACTGTGAAAAACTGAACTGGCATAAGATGCAATGAGACATGTGGTGAGGAACATGAGAGAAGATGTCGAGATAAAGACAATCTTCATGTACAGTTTTGATGTAGGCAGTACAGTAAACAAATCAGTTAAAAGTCAGAGTTGGTTACATTTTAAGATCTACAGTGACTGCCCACTATTTCCCAAGTATTTTCCCATTACTTATTTCAACTCTGCAATTAACCACAATTACAAAACTACTAATAAAATCACACAGACCCATGACTTTGATCTATGAGGTCTGTCTTCAAAGATTTGTACATTGTCTTTTAAAAACAAATTCCTTTCTGGAGAAAATGAACAAGTTTGGTTACTTCCGGAACTGTACTGTTGCGTTTTATTAAAAGCAGGAACTTATAACTGTATCATTAAGTAGACGAGAAAACACTTCAGCTGCCCCAGAGAAACCATCAACACAAACCACATGCTTGTGTTTACTTCATTGCATGTTGTGCTCAGGACAGCCGAAACAGATTAGTGTGCTGTGTCCTACAAGAAAAAACTGCTTTACCATTGATTAACAAGATTTGTTTCCTTGGAGTCTCAGTGTAACTGTCAGGATTTCAATAGATCATCTGGAAAAGTTGCAGGTTTGACCAGCCCCTCCAGACAGGAATTGAGTAAGGAGGGGGATCAGATCCAGCCACAAATCTCTTCTCTTCCTGCTTATACAGTGTTAAGCAAATAACCTGAAACATTAAACACCTTCTTAGCGTTAGTGACATAGTGTAAACAACATGACAAGACTAAATCCAGACATGGACAGCCAGGCATGAGGACAAACTGCACTCTTCTGCCTTGTGGGTTAATGACCGCAGCCCTGTGCCTGTGTACAAAACAGGATTTTACATGGACACGTCTGCTGTGCTGCTAGAGTCTATGGGGTTGCGTTACATTAGCAGGAGACTAGCTGAAAAGCTGAATGCATTTTTACTTTTGTTAAACACATAGAACTCTGCATGAAGCCATGCAGAATGTCGCAGTAAAAATATAAACCTTAGGACATAACCAATATTTACATCTTATCATGATATAACCAAATAAAATACTTAATCATTAATATATAGATAAATATAAAGCCATGACGACAGAATTTTATTTAGTGAAATATTTATTCATTTTATATAAACATATAAAACAAGATCATTTAAATACAGCATATCTGTACATGGGTTTTGTACATATGTTTTTGCAGTGCTCAGCATGGGTGGTTTCGTGTTCTCGAACCTGGCAGAGTGGGTCACCCAAAAAAGTACAAAGTAGAGCAGCAAGAAGGGGGTTTACGTGCATTAATATCTCCTGGAATCTCATCCTCCTCTTATGAGACTATTTTCCCACACAAACACAAGTTGGTGAAATCTGTTCTGCAGCAAACAGGCAGTTGAGATACACTGTGCATTAGTGCATTTTGTTTTATTCCCAATGTCTTTTCTGTGCACGCAAATTAAGCAACAATGTGACAGTCTAGGAAAGGAAGCAAAAAAAGGAACAATCCATGTATTGCTTTAAGTTTTAATGCAGCATTATTAAGATGCTTCACCCTTATTGAGAGAGTTTGTGTGAGAGAAGAGTTTTAAGTCGTCTGAAGATAAATAAAAGATCTGCCTGGCAAATTTATCCACTGTGCTTTTGATTTAAAAGAATCCTGCTGTAAATCCATAAAAATGTGAGTTCAACTAAGGGGGAAAAAAATCAAAACTAAAAAAACATGTGCATAAAATAATGTCAAGCACTGGTAACTCTTCTCATATATTTCTCTTTGTTCCACTTTTTTTTCTTTATGAAGTCCACAGGGACATATTTATTCACCAACTCTACAAAGTTCCCCTCATGGGTTAAGACACATTTGATCTCTTCACCGGGTTCTTGGTTAAACTGACTCACAGCACCGTTAATAGTGAGACACACACAAAATGTCCAAAACTAGTCAAACTCTAAAGGAGAGGTGAGAGAAAAACAAGAATAAAATCTGAAATTATTTAAAACAAAGTCAAAAAACATGAGAGGTTTGAGGTGCAAAAAAACAACACTGTTTTAGAACAATGACGCTCCCAGTAAAGGCACAGATCCCAACAGAGAAATTGGCCAAACACCCTGCTAGAGTAACTAAACAAATACACAGAAAATCTACCATGGGCTCTTTTCTGTCTTCACCAAACCCTAAACAAGTGATTTCACACACCACCTGTTGCGTCTCTGCATGTTTTTTCTCACGTGAACAACTGTAGCATCACATAAACTCTGTACTTTAAGTGGACTGCAGGTAAACGGCAGGCTGGCCGTTTCTTTTCATGTTCATAACACAAGCAAAGCTTGATGACACAATAATTCTAGTCCAACAACTGCACACTAGTGAGCATTGACTGACAGTGGCAGATTTAAACCATCACCCTCATTTTTATTAACTCTGAAGTGAAGACAACAGGAAATGCCTTGATGTTTCACACTGAGGTTGTGTCTAAGATACCTCTCTGTTCTAATACAGAAGACAGCAGTGCTGGTCAGTGGTCAGAGCCGGACAGAGTGCTGATGTGAAGGGCCCGACACCTCCAGGCTCTTCGGCTGAACACTGACAGTTTTAAATGTAGTCATCATCTACCGGTTCTCCGCGAACGTCGCAGTAGTGGATAAAGACGACCACCACACGCTGGAAAACGCCCCTTCGTGTTTGTCGTCGCTCAGAGATCTCCTCACCGATAGTCTCCATACAGATGTCGGCTGAAAGCTGTCCCTTACGCCGTGGTGCATAAATCGTAGCTGATACACAGGTAAACATTTTAGAGAGTCAGTTAATAAAAGGGTGGAGGAAAGGTAAATAATTATCAGCACAATCTTTTAGGATATTTACACAAAAACAAATTCAGCTAACACTAAAGGCCTTCATTAACAGTATAAAAATGTTAGACGTGACCAATTGAAAGGTTTTTATTTTGTCATGGTATGTTTACTTACTGCTTTCATCATCCTCAAAGTCGTATCGAGCATAACTATTGGGTTCTGCTGTTCGTAAAGATCGAAGCCATGGAAAATCTGTCATCATTGAATATGGTGCCCCATCGACTACCCCTGTGAGAAAGTTAAATAGCATCATTTGAACAAATCAAACTGAAAGCCATTTTGTAAATACAACCAAATCTAGAGCTTAAATAAGCCAGCAAAATTTCTTGATATCAATTCAATGTAGTCAGGAAGTGGAAATGTATATGTACATAAATCTCCCTCACACACACACACACATACAACTCTGACTGTGTTTCCAGAGGAAGTGAGGGGAACCAGGAGCTTGTCTCAATGGACTCTGATCTGTTTCCTCTCACCCTCTATCGTGTAGATGTCTCTGCCCCAGGGATAATTGGGATACTTCTTTACATCCTCTTCTGTCCGTGTGGCCTCCGGAAAGAATTCATATTTGATGAGTTCTCTTGTGAAAGAATAAGAAAAGCTTGGTGAGCTTTATGTAACGCTTTACAAAGATAACAGTGCCATCTGGTGGGCAAGACAACAAACAGTGAAGTTTGTTTAAAGACTCTTTAAATGTAAGTACAGTTTAACAACAGGTATGTACATAACTGCATTATGTTTGTCTTGTGTTAGTACATTGCAGTTAAAATGGGCCATATTATATTAACAAGCTTCTATACTATAAGAATATTACTAAAGGGCAGTCTTGAGGAACAACACTCAGATTTACACAGAATGTACCAATGGCCTCCGTTTATGGGGCTTTCAGCCTGAAAGACTTTTACTAAAGATTAACTTACATTTATGAAGCGAGACAAAATTACACATTTATTGTTACTGTTCAGTAGTTTATTGGGCAATTCACTCACTGGCTAATGTTTGCAATAGTGTCCATCCAGCTACGCACTCGCACTTTGTTCCTGACATTAGGAGGGTTGCTGAACTCATGGATAATGGCAATATGGTACGGATACGGACCACTGAAGAGCTTCTTCTCCAGAGCCAGAGAGTCAATCTACAGAGGAATAGCCAAATGACAAAACATGACAAAGCAACACCTCTTCTTAAATATTTAGGTTCATGCTTTGCATTAAATGAGCAAAATACGTCTGAATAAATAGATGGGAAATATCTCTTTTACATTTGAAGTAATTTTTCAGTAAATTTGTAAGACAACAATAACTTGCTAAAAAATGGATATGTGATATTCCACTTAATAATGCTTCAGGTTAACAATCAACTACAATTCTAATAAAATATATTTGAAAACTACTGAAAATTATGTAACCATTGTACAGTTTGCATTCTTTCTAGTTAAAAGGAACAATTTTATGTCAGTCTCTCTGCACCAATCTAAAACTTATACATAATATAAGCATTAAAATTATTTAGTTATTGTAAATCGTTTCAATATGAATATTGCAATATTTCACATGGTAGCCATACACAACAAAAAATGCATTAATGTTTAAAGGGTGAAGCAGTGACAACTGTATATTTAAATGCATCTTCAAAGCCATAATTTTATAACACACTGAACAAAAACAATTGTTGTTGCTATGACAACCTCACTCTTTACTGACAAGCAAAGCTGACCTGCTGCATAGGCCTCATGTAGATGATACGGTTTCTCTCTGGGGGCATCCGTAAAATTTGATCCAGCACCTGCTCCATATCTAGCTTTTTACACTGCGCATAGTCAAAGCGGTTCACAATAGGTGCGCTTTCCACTAGCAGGTGTTTCAGCACCCTACAGCGAGTGGCTTGGGGGGAAAAAAGAAAATAGTCATGATTACAGGCCTATGAACGTTTTTCATATAGATGCTAACATGTTCTGTTACAAACTCACCATGGACAAACATCATTTTGGGGCACTCCTTAAGAACCAGGTCTGTGATACCACAGTTTGTAAGTGTGATGCCTACCAGATTTTTAGATTTAAGGGTGAGAACCTGTGCAACACAAAGATCACTCATCTGTAACTGCATTGAAGAAACATTTAATTGAGACAACTGGACGATAAACCCACCTGCACATGGTCATCTTCAGTTACAGGGTCGCTGGTGCTGGTGGATTTGTCTGCCATACGTTTCCTCTTTACTGCAGCCCGTGGCTTTGCTTTAGGCAGCTCTGGAGAGACCAACATGTGATAAATCTCAAAGCAAAACCCACCAAAAAATTAAAGAGAAATTTACATCCATTATTTAGTTTTGTATTGCCTCATTGAAAACTATTTGTGTCATTGGCAGCAGGGATGCTGGTCACACTTTATGAAGTGGCATTAAATAATATGTACTTACGCAAGAGAAAGCATGAGACACATTGGACTTACTATGCACATACATGTTATTCTGGGTAAGTGTAGGGTTGGGGTGAGTTTTGGGTTATGGTCAGGAGTGTAATTACATAAAGAACCAAGGAATAAACTGCTAAATACTTTGAAATATAGACTTGCATTAGAATGATTCCAACCCCTACAGCATTCCTCCATCTGCTTTTATGCTATGCACAAATGGCACACCACAAGACTTAACCTTTGCCCAACTGTGCCTTTTTCCATTGCTTGCTGATATCCTGTTGTTTGACCATTCTATCCTACCTGACTCGCACACCAGGGGCACAGAGGAAAGTCTGCTGCAGGCACGCGTAACTGGTCTTCTGGGGAACTCATCTGTTGGGCTTCTGAGTGATGAATCTGGTGGTCTTTGGCCTTGCGGCTGGCCTGCAGGCCTCTCAGTATGCCCCTCAGATGAGCTCTGAGCTCCGGGTGGAGCGCTGGAGAGCCTGTCCTCTATCTCCTCTCCCCTTGCTCTCTGCTCAAGGTTGTGATGTTCTGGGCTTTGGTTCTCAACTCCTGCCATCTGACTGTGGCCCCCACGAGTCCTATTCTCTGAGGCCGAACGGGATCTACTGCATGTGCAGCGTGTCCTGACCATGTCTTCCTCTGCCCTGCCTGCCCCACCCTGATCTTCCTGATTGGCAGAGTCTTCCCTCCAGCGGATGGAGCAAACACAGCTGCCGGCAGCATAGCCTGAAGCTGGCCCAGACCCGCTGGTTCTGTCTCTGGGCCCACGCTCAGCTGTCTCAATGGCTGCCTTCATGTCTGCTTTGATCTGCTCACTGGTTACCTGACAGCCTTTCTCACAGCTGGACTCCTGAGGCTGCGCTCCACGTCTGCGTAGTGGGGTTTTCCCCTTACCTATCACAATGTGGAGCAACATTTGTTACACATATCAGTCCTAAATAAATGTATTATGCATATTATTTTTACTTAACAGTGTCTGACACCAGATGGCATGTGACAAGAATTCATTCATTTATAATCAAAGTTGATATTTAAGAAATGCAAATTGTACGTCATCCCATAAACTTTTTTACCACATTGGATGATTCCAAAGTTTTTTGCTTTTTAATTTGAAAATGTTTTTTAGCCAATGTTTCATAATGTTTAGCCATGTTTCACAATGTTCAGTTATGAACAAAAATTGTTCTTTAATATTGTTCTTTTAATGAATGCTTTTTTACGTACTTCAAAATAAAGAAGTTAAGAGAACATCCTCAAACTGTGGTGATTCCTTACCACAAATACAACCACTGGCAAAAGTTATTTAGTTGTGCAGCCTACCAATAACGTTATGGCAAATGGCAGAAGGAACGTTCCCTACAACCAATGAATTTGTGATAACAAAGCAGCAAGTATTTAAGCCAAGTGGGAATAGTTTGTACTGTGATTACACACAGTAGTGGTAAGATGGTTTTGTATGTTAACTACCATGTGGAGTCACAGGTGTGCTGCTCTTCTCCTGGGCCACTGTCTCTGGGTACTGGCCCTGAGAGCGTCCTGCACTCTGCATCCTGATTGGACTGTACTCATCCTCACTGTCTGAATCCGACACAACCACTGGCTGCTTCTTCACAGCAGTCTGAACTCCACTAGGTCCTGGACCAATCATAGAATGAAAACGTTAGTTCCTATTAACTTCAAGAAGCCATGTCTGTCCTTGTTATTGACAGTGTTTTCATCACCTGCTTGTTCCTCATCCTGGTCGAGTGCAGAATTAGTTGTCTTGCTGGACCCTTGGTTCTCACCTTCTGGATTGATGGCGTCAAGAACAGGCTCAGAATCCATGTTTTCTGCTACCACACCCTCCACGTCAGGAATTTCTGATGGAAACCAGCAAAGTCAAACCCAAACCTTTTGGCCACTGGACAAGCACCATGTATCAGATGACATAACACGTACCATCTGCGCCATGGTGCTGTTGCTGAGGCATGTCTTCTTGATTGTTGTTGTTATTTGGTGGAATGTTGGCATCATTATTGTTCTGGTGATTGTTGTTGTTATTGTTGTCATTATCATTGTTGGAATTCTGATTGCTGACCAGAGCAGATGATACACCAATACCTGTGCCGGCACTGAGCCCCACACGTGCACAGCCCTGCGGTAAAAAGATTATATGAACATGCTCTACAGCTTTTCAGCTACTAGAATTTGAGTAACTAAATCAATTAGTTAAGCTGCACTGCAAATATACAACATCATATTTTCGCATACATAACCCTTCAACAACTGGATTATAGTTATCTTAGTTTTTCATGGGTCAACAATGTAAGACCCACCTTTGGAGGCTCACGAAACATCTGATCCAGAGAGATGAACTCCAGGCTGGGAAGCATCTCAATGAACTGACTGAAGGAATCCAGCTTGATAGCATGACATCTCACCAGAGTTAGGTCAACCAGCCGACTCCAGCGCGAATGATCTGAAAGAGAACGCAGCTGCTCTGTGAGAGGTTCATACAAATACTTTTCATTACATATCATTACAAATTTGGCTCCCAGGGCATCGCTAATACTGTAAAATGAGAAAATAAAACTTAAATGAAAGAGTATTCAAAGATTACCGTTGTGAAGTTTTAGTCATTTTAAATGTTTAATTTTTTTATAAAAACCAACATTTGGCTTTACTTAAAACCTTTTCAAAAGTATCAACAGAATAAAACAAGTTCCTCACAACAAAAAAATGTGTTTATTGAATAGTGGATTTTGATAAGATTAACCAAGTATGTATGAATTTTAGATAAATGAAAATTACTTATATTAATAGCACTGAATTGATTACCTGTGATCCAGTTATGTGGGTTGTGAAGATGTGGACAGTTATAAATCACCAGATACTTAATGGAGGTAAAGACTTCATTAACAGCCTTCATTCCAATATCTGTGATGATCCCTGGATTCTCAATCACATCAGCAAGACCATATTTAACTAACTCAGCATGACTCATTTTACCTGTGGGAAACAACACACATGTAAACTGCGCCTGCATACATACTAATTTGGAAAGGAGTTCCACTACATTATATAAAGACCTACACTGCAACAAGAACTCATCAACATATCCAAGATGCAATGTCTCAAACTGTGGAAACTCCAGTTCAGCCATTTTCAGAGCAGAAAAGACTCCATCTTTGGTTAAGGAAGGCTGGATTCGAACTTCATGCAACCTGTGAAATAAATTGATTGTCAGCATAGTTCTAGTGTATCCCTATTATTTTGCCATCATTAAGAATCTATTTACCTGCGAGCAGCAGTAATGATGAGGTAGCCCAGGTCCACTTCAAGGGCATTCTTACAGGCACCAAATACAATAGTGTGCAAATTACGAAATCCACCTAAAAGTAAAGTACTTTAGTCAAATCTCACATCATAATAAATACTGCAAATGTTATATTGCTCAAAATAAAAGATTAGCAAAGAATTCAGCCATAGCACAAACAAGAAACTGAAAAAAAAAGCAGAGGGTGACAAGCTTCAATATTTTTGACAGTATTTCAATATTTTGAACCTAGCAAGCCAATAATATACGATTCAATACCAACAGCAAAATTATTTCAGGCTTATAGTGGGATGTTGAAATCATCAGTAAATAACGGTCTTTATTTTTGTCTGCTCCTCATACAAGGCCATGCTATGGCATCAGACTACCAATACAGTGCACTAGTGACTTATAGGGTGCTTTTATGTCCTTTTAATTACATTTGTTGTGTAAAGTTATACATTGTGTATTTTATAATACTCACAATTAATGGCAATTATCCAATTACTGCCCTGAAGCTCATACAGTATGCATTATATATTATTTATGCAAAAAGCTTACACAGTGTTGCACTTACCTGACCTCCAGCTATCCTCCACCACATGCTGAATTAGTCCCCCTAAGAAGGGCACCCTCACCAGCTCTAGCTGCTCCAGGTTACGAGCCGAGGCCAAGCCGGTAACAAGAGGCACATACTTCAGAGAATTTGTTGGACCGGCACAATTCCTCATGACAAACGTACGCAAGTTCACACAGAGGAAGTCTTTGAAGGGCTGAGGTTTAGTAAGGCGAACCCATTTCAGGTACAGGTGCCTGAGCATGGACAGACATGGGATCTCCGGCACGTTCACACCTGAAGTGAATTGAATCTGGTTTATGGCAGTGCTGGATAGATGTCAGGTAATGTGAAAAAGGTTCACAGACAAACTGAAACTCACCAACAAGATGGAGAGTCTGAATTTTGGCTGCAGCTGGAATGGTGAGTTTGTTCTCAGAGGGAATAGGAAAAGCTCCATTTCGGTTCCTAAACTTGCCTAGAATGTGCACCTGAGGCATGTAGTTCCATACCGCCTCCACAAGCTCAAGATGAGATGTCTCCACACCCTGCGAGTACAAATATTCTTATCATATTAAGCTTTAATAAAACACAAAGAGCAACAACTGATAACCATTGCCACGAACATGTTCATGTTCAATCAAATTTATCTACAATGTACTCACAATAAGGTTGGGGCAGGCCTGCAGAGCCTCCAAAACACCAGGAATACTGAAAGCCTCATAACCTCTGACTCTTCTTCTCTCTAGGTAACGTGGATGAAGGCCATACAGCTGCTCCAAATCTGGCATTTTCTTCATCAGCATGAGGAAACTGGAGTCTGTGAAACCTAAGTTATGTTCACACAGCAGTTAAATTACTGCTTGGGTATAACAATAGACATCACATAGAATCCTAGGTGCAAATTACTAGTTTTTTTTAATCAGAGCTATAGGACTATAGGACTACTAATCATAGTAACACTTCATCGGCTACTATTAACAATACAAATGCAGTGTGAAACTGTATGTAAATCTTTACTTAAACATTCAATTAAACATTGAAATATTGTGTAAAACAAGTTTCCCTTTATATTAGCAATTCTGTACATGTTTATCATCATTAAACTGTATTTACATACAGTAGGCCACTGGTCCTAGGGATATTGTGATGCCAGATTCTAATATGAACAGTGATCAAGAATCAAGAACAGTGATCAAGAATCATAATAACATGACGTAAATGTATTAAATAAAGCTGATTATAATAGTACACTACTAACAGTAGCCAAATACAACCAAAACAGACAAGGGCAGAGATTTTTAAAACTGAAAGTGATAAATAACTATAAATAACTAAATATTCATTGCTCTACTATGTCACCTTATTAAGTTATAAACACCTGAATAAAACTCAAAACATATGCATGTCTAATGGTTGGTGTTTCTGAAGTCCCCTGTCTCTGTTTACTGTTTAGTTATAACTTGTAAACTACCTTCTACTAAATGACTATTAAAAGTAATAGTACAACTAACAGTAACAAGTGATCACAAATAAACAGGCCTGCCAAAAGCCCTTAGACAGACAATGTACACATAACTACACAACCAAATTCCACAGGGTGCAGAAATCTTCCTACCTGAGGGCATGTACTCCCACCAACGGCTTGCACATAGATCAACCACCTTCACCACCCGTAAATACAGTGTCACTGCCTCCCGCAACTTCCGTGATAGACACTCCATACACATTATGTCCTGCATGGGCAGATACCTGTGGGCAGATTGATCCATGCATTATGCTTTAAGATGCAAAAAAACCCTTCCATTGGCTGCCAAAATACCCTTATTCAAATAAGTGACAATGTTCAGTCATCAGTATGACTAGGACACAGTTTGCTGAAGGATTTAGTATCACCCTAAAGCTGACTGGCTAACTGTAGATTATCCCACTTTACACACACCTACATACTAAATAAATAAGTGTTAATGAAATATTTATATGAATTTAAATTATACATTAGCTTGAAGAGACCACAAACAGAGGGAACACAAGCACAGCTATGGAGGAAACGGTCCGTGGTTAAGCGCTGTTTTACACAGTGGTCATTATTCACAAATATCTGACTGCTGAATGGTTTACCTGGTCAATCAAAAAGAGGTATTTCAGATAGCTGTGTAATAACTGGTAATTATGGGTGTGGATGTATGCATGTTGCACTGACCTGAATATGTGGCAAAGCACCTCATGCGAGAGCTCGTTTATATAATCTTTGGGCTCCTCGTGTCCAACAGGGCTCAACGTTCCTCCCCCCACACTCTGCGTTCTAGTGACCTTTCGCCGTGGGCCCATCATATCCAGGGCAGTGAGATATCAACCCAGGGATGGTAATAAACTCACTCCCTTTCCTCTGCTTTTCTTCTTTGGGGCATCAACACACAAGCTACACAAGCTCAGTCCTATGTAAAGAACATACATGCATAAATACAACAATTACACATCTATGAAACAAAGAACCTCAATGTTGCTTTTAAATAAACACGTATTTATTATATGTAAAGCTGTCTGAACTATCATATTGTATTATAATGCCCACTAACAAATGTCATTTTCATTATTGTCAAAGAAACACATGAACCACAGTCTTGCATAAACACTACACAATGGATATTAAAACACTAAACTGGCTTTAACACTCACAGCAAACAAGCAGGATCTGTGTAGATCTTAACAGCAGATGTTGAAAGGTGTCATGGCCCAAAAAAGGAGGACTGGACCTATTCAGAAACCGACAGCATGTGGAAATGATGATGCTGTTTCTGGTTATATATCAAAAACACCAGCTAGCTATCAGCTGTTAGCAAGGTCTCGCTACTGTATAAAGACGCAGGCATAACAGTGCTATTTAAACGTCCTTGTCAAGTAAACTGCCGATTAGGATAGGACTGTCTATATACTCTAATTTTTACTTAAATTCATACATGTGTTTAGCAGTGAGATTGGAGATGCGCAGCAGCAACTATCGCTCTGGATCCGCGTTCAGTCGCACTGTGAAGACACCGGCAACAGCACCCCTACTAACAGAAACAGGAAGTCGAGTTATACTTATTTTTTTACAAAATAAAAGACGCGAGACATAAAGGGGTGAAAAGGTTAAGATATGTTTATGCAACGAAAATGTACTCGATTTTATTGTTTTTTAATGAAACTGGGAGAATTTATATTGGTGAATTTGAATTGTTTCTCACAAATGTAAATAATAATAATATTTGTTTAAAAAACACAAGGGAAGCACAAATGAATGAGTGACTAGAATAAGCAAGTTCACTGATACATATTACACACAAAACAATTTTAACTTTTTATTTATTACAAGAGAAACAGTTTATGTTTCTGTTTAATTGCCAAACATATGAACTAGTGACATTATGTGTGATTAACGCATTGCAGTAAGTAAACAAGTGTTACAAGTAAACACTCAGAATTTTAAGTTAAGTTTGCCTAATAAATAAATAAGTAAATAAATGCTAATTATTCTTGGTAATTACCTAAACACTCACACATGCACAAAGAAAAGCACAGTGATAAAGATAAATAGAACTGAGGTATGAGAATGAAATAGTTACTAACACTTCCTATATTTTATCAGCATAAGCACAATTTATTTAAAGCTACATTTTATTAAGCATCTTCTGTTTTGCATATTTTGAGAATTCTCTTTTTATTGTTGAGTTTTAATGTTTGCTGAATTTATTGGCTCTACAATCTAATTCTACAAAATATTAGCAATTGCAAATAATGATATTACACACACAAATGTTTCACAGGCAGGGGCAAACAACAGAATATAACATTTTCTTTATATATATTTTTATGCTATATTCAGCCTGAAATCTATACAATAATGCCTTCATCATAATGTGTTGGCCAGTCCTTTTGACACTTCACAACAATCTTACGAGTAGACTTGTTACCTCTGTATTCACATCTTGGGTGTCTAGCCCCACTTTTTAATGTACATGTAACCACAGGAAAAGGTTGGTTGCTCACATAGAAGTGTCTGGCATTATCATATATACTTCCACCACCAGTACACACTGATCTAACCGTATCTTTATTTGCAAGTATAAAGGTGTTGACGTCTTTGCAGTCATTATCAGAGTTGGGTGCCGTAATGTGTCTCTTGCGAATCTCACTGTCACATTTCGTAACAGTCATGCCTCCATAGACATGCTGTCTGAGGAATTTCTCATAACTTTGTCTCACTTCCGCCGGTTGACCATCAGTAGACGATGAGGAACACAAAACCAGCAGAAGAATCACAGTAGATTGATGGATCTCCATGAGCTGGTGAACAATCAATGCATCAAGGCAATATCTACTGACATTTAAATAAATTAAGTATTAAGTGTGATTAATAAATACTGCATAAAGTGAATGTGACAACATACCTTGCTCTTCTAGATAAACTAATAGCTTGTTCCAACAGCTGTTTTGTTTCGTCTGTAGGCTGTAAAAAAAGCAAGATTTTAATGATTTAAGAAATATTATTACAGGCCAGCTTTACTGCTGTCTACCAGTAATGCCGGAGTTTTATATTAAGCCTAACCTGACCTTTAAACATGAAACAGTGCACATGTGACCTGCTTAACAGGAAATATTTAACCAGTATGTAAACAAGAATAAAAAAAACAATGTTGAACTCAGCGTTAAACATTTTCTATCTATTGATTTTATACATGAGTGAAAGTGATACATACTAAACCTGAGATAGATGTTATGTCTGATTTGCATTTAAATAATGACCCCAAAATGACCAGGCACCACAAAAAGCAAAGAACGATTCATTTATTTTGACAGGGTGTTTAGTTGTTTTTAATAATGTTTTATTAAAAACCACTTGTTATCTTTTACATCCCCCACTGATGACAGCGTAATCAATACAAATATTACGAAATTCGAATATTATATAAATATAATAATTATTTACCATTGAGTTATTTTCCTTTAAGCACATTGTTCTTTGAGATCCCCTACACTGCATTACTCAATGCTTTGAGGCTTATTGATATGGCACCTGTTTCACATTACTGTTACAACAAAGGAATAGCAGACAAAGTAATGGATACAAATGAGCTGGTGTGAACTAAAGTCAGATAAACCAGATTTTTCCTGAAATTCTTTGGCTTGTTTCAGTATTTGTACTCCTCAGAAGATCAAAAGTCCAAATATTATAGATCTGAATCTTTGTGGTGTCAGGGTCTGTTACATTACATTGCTAAATAAAACAACTTATTGTGGTGTACATTCATTTGATTTATATATTGGAAATGTCAATGGTTAAATATACTTAATAATTTATCTCAATTTATTATCTTACAATACAGACATATAATAAAGCTTCAATGCTGCATGATCCTATGGGATAATTATGCCCTTACAAACCCCAAAAAGTAAAAGAATTAGTTTGGATTCTCATGTTGGACATTGTGTTGTTCTGTCATGTTAAGCTTTGTTCCTTTTAAATTTGATTGCAGTAGTGTAATGTCACGCTCAGAACTGCCTCGCCAACAAAGGGAGCCCTTGCCTGAATTCTGATACCTTGCCACGCCTGATTTCCTGTCTATGGACTATTTAAACAGTGAACATGCATGTGTTCAGTGCAAAGCATTGCTGTGGATTTTCCAGCATACCAAGCATTTTTCTGCCTGCCTGCCTGTTATAACCCTGTCTGTTCATTGCTCTTGGTTAATTGGATTACTGTTTTGGATTTGTTTGCCTGGTTGGACTGTCTTTCTGTGTATGACCTTCTGTCTGTTTGCTGCCTGCCCTGACCATTGCCTACCATTTGTTTACAAGTTTGTTTTACATGGAGCTATTTAATAAAGAAACCCTGCATATGAACCCTGCATATGGAGTGCATCTGGTACTTCTTCATTACAAATAGAATTGAGTAAATGGTTTAAGAAAAAAGATCATTTGTGACCTAGAACAACAGTCCACACTGACTGGGCTATTAACCCTCAAACACCTGAGATGCCTCTATTACCAATGAACTATACAATTCATTGTTAGTTTTGCCCTTTTTGCTCAGATTTTTTAAAGACATTTTGTGCTACTGGCCTGTTACAGTCCCTGGTTGGGACTGTTGGGAGTTTACACCTAAACATAAGCATGAGGCAAATTAGAGATGGAGTTGAAAAACAACAGCCAGGAGACAAAATGATGACTGCATAAAAGGAACAGAATTTATTGAAAAATCTTGCATTCTCAATGCTTAGTCTGACTTTGCCTGAAACAAGTGCACCAGATGTTGTTAAATTGTTTCACAACATTGCCTAGTGATGCTACTAAAACACTGAGATCTCCATTCAAAGCCAACGCAAGATTAAACAACAAATTAAAGACAGAAAGAATAGAATTACAGGTAGAATAAAATGAATATATGACAGAAAAAGGATAATAGGAAATGAAATACAATAGATGTATGTCTGTACTTTCCAGTCAGAATTTCAGTCATATCTCAGAAAATACACACATTTAAGAAGCCAATCTGATCCTTCACTAGTTTGGTACAACAATGCCTTCATCATAATGTACTGGCCAACCCTGTTGACACTTCACAACAATCTTACGAGTAGACTTGCTACCTCTGTATTCACATCTTGGGTGTCTAGCCCCACTTTTTAATGTACATGTAACCACAGGAAAAGGTTTGGTGCTCACATAGAAATGTCTGGCATTATCATATATACTTCCACCACCAGTACACACTGATCTAACTGTATCTTTATTTGCAAGTATAAAGGTGTTGACGTCTTTGCATTCGTTGTCAGAGTCGGATCCCGTAATGTGCCTCTTGCGAATCTCACTGTCTGAGGAATTTCCCATAGCTCTGTCTCACTGCTGCCGGTTGACCATCAGTGGAGAATGAGGAACACAAAACCAGCAGAAGAATCACAGTAGATTGATGGATCTCCATGATCTACTAAGGAACACTTACATCAAGGCAATGTAAACTGGCATTAAACTAAATAAAACAATTTGTGTGATTAATTAAGAAAATAATAATTAAAGATAATTGACAAACAACATACCTTAATGGTTTAGGAAAAGAAACAATTTAATGTTTTCTGTCTGCAGGCTGTAAAACAATGAAAAACATGGGTTTTAACAATCTTCAGAAAATACTGTAAATGCATTCAAGCTATGTTACATACCAGTCAGTAACCCTGAATATTTTATTATAAACCTTATAAACCTTAAATTATTTTGTAATATTTATTACATTTTTAATATGACGTGCCTTTGGCCCTTGTTCCACTAAACTACCAATACACTTAGTACTACATAATCTTGTTGCAAATTTAGACAATGTACTGCAGTCATATTCTCTAAACATAGTATATCGTCTGTAGAATTGAATTAGAATTTCAGAAGTGAAGAATACAGAAGTTTTGGCAAATGTGAACTGTAACTCACTTTGCAGTATGTCTGTAGCCTGGAAAAGTAAACCTGTGGCCTGAATCTTGAAGTGTGTCTATATCTGTTAACTCAGGCTATTAATATTTCAGATTGTGCAAATAAAATCATGACGACATCAGTGAACAGCCAATCAAGTGAAACATGAAGAGCCAGAGAAGTGAGAAGTTGTAGTGAGAAGTTATCCATGTGATAAAAAAAAAACAAAAAAAAACACCAGGTGATGTCTTAACCACTCGAATCATTAACAATTCTACTCAAAATTGAGTGCAATAAATGAATGCAAAATGCTTTAAGAAAACACTGTTTTTTAAGCAATTATGACACAATTAAAAGAAAACAAACAAAAATACCTGTTTTGTTCATGTATTGTGAAGCTGGTGTTTCAAATTGTTTGTGGCTCATTTCACTATATGCTAAATCATGTTGACTGCAAACCAAGTTGATTGCAAATTGGGATTAAGGCATCACTTGCCACAC
>JBAJNP010006590.1:0-25145 GCA_036877545.1 Yasuhikotakia modesta | reverse complement strand
AGAGAAAGCTGGTGTAGAGCACCTGATACCAGGAGTAAGCTCTGTCAGCTGGGTTGATAAGCACTGCTATGATCTTGGCTCTGGGCAGTAAGGCTGCAGCCCTCTTAGGAACCACCTCTGTGTCAAAGTAGTTGGCGCTTTTCTCAAACATGAAGTCTGTGCTGACGTTTGAGGGGAAGGGGAAGAAGTCCATGTACCTGCAGGACATCAGGAAACTCAGTAAGACTACTATATAGCAAGAGACAACAGCAAATCAGACACGATAGGTTTGTATTCTAGTACATCACACTGTAGATAAAGTGTAACTATTTAAGCCAATTATAATCAGGACATTGTAGCTAATGGTTCAAGAATTCAATATGATTATAGAAAACTTGGAGCAGTAATAAAGGGTAATAAAAACGATTATGGTTGATTTGTTTGTATCATTAGATTGTATCATTAGATTGGTTAAGTGTGTGTAGAAATGTGTGTGGTATATATTACCAATCAATGCCATTATGGTAAGTAGGTCCATTAAAGAACTGGATTTCCTCAAAGGTGACAGGGCTGGGGAAGTTGCTGGTGATGGCAGGGTGAAGAGTGAGAAACGAGTGCAAAGCTGTGGTACCTGCGAACGAGAAGAAACAGTCAAAGTTCTTGGACTAAGACACTTTTAATGTAACTATGCTTTTCATTCAGAGCCTGAAAACTTACCTGTTTTCTGTGGACCAATGACTAGAAATTTGGGCAGCCTATCACAAGTCTTCTCTTTGGACCAGATGTCTTTATGTCTCTTGTCATGACAAGGGTTCTGATATATTGAGATTGCAAGATGAAAAGAAATCTTTGTATCATATTTTACCATCATTCAATCTCTGTACACCCCAGTCAGATATAAACTCTCATAGTAGGTGTAAATGTATTGCGATGTTCCTTTACCTGCCATAGTGGGTCCATCTCCTCTGGAAAGATCTGGAAGTACTTCTCTGCTAGTTCCACAGGGGGCAGTGTTTGCAGCCGCAGGTTGGTCCAGCACTGCACAAACTTCACCAGAGACTCAAAGGTGTAAAGGCCAAGTCGGTCATTTCCATAGTTAGACAGGTGAGTCATAAAGATGCTGATCTGTGGTGGAGCACAATGTCAATAATAACTTACTTTTCACATCTTTATTTAGAGTAGTAGACAGGATGAGTAATCTTATGTTATGCTAACAGTATATATCAGTTTTTTTGTGTGGCAACCATATAAAACTATACTCTCCTTTTAACTACGTTTAACAACACCCTCAATATCTTCTTTGCTTTGACTTGTTTAGGAAAAAAGGCTTGTCCACTGACACTATATGCAAACACATTTGCGCTATAAAGCCTACATTAAAATCTCTTTTAAAACATTGTACGGTATATAACATCAAACTGCCCAGCTCTGGTAGAAAAGATTTAATCTAAAGTTTATTTCCAGCCTCTTTGCTATAAAACAAACAACAGCACAGAAACACAAGGGTGGGCTCTGTTACCACTCAGGACATTGGGACGTGTAAACAAACACAGAAGGGCAAAACAAATCAGCTTCCATTTTCTAAACGAGCACAAACAGACACAAACAGATGAAAACAGAAGGCAAAAACAGTTGAGCTTGTGTCTACTAACAGGATTAAGGAGGACGGTGAGGAAAAGTTCTCCTCCACGAATGCTCTTGTCCAACTCGCGAGATCCTCCTGGGTACTCATTATAGAAGATGGTGTGAGTAAAAAGGCCACACGTCTGCCTGGGCAACACCTGCAGACAGAGACGGGAACAGACAGCACTCGGCTCAGCTGCAGCCATTAACCAGTGAACGACACAGATGCTTTTATTGAAGGGAATGAAATGGCCATTAATCATTTCATCCGATGACGGTGGGATCAATCTGAGCTCGGGCTACACTAACCGCATTAACGTTTCTCGGATTTGAAACACTGGGGCTCATTAATAAAACATGAGCAAAAGAATGTGAGTCAATCATTTGTGAACTATTCTTATGAAAACGTTCCACTGAATTGAACAATGTCCGGGCTTAATTCAGGGATTTTTCAGGCCAGTAGTTCAGAATTGCCCTGTAAATCGTTCATAATTTTAATTAAACACGATTTTTGACACTGAAAACATTAAGTTGAATTTAAACATTAAAGTACTTCCAAGAATTACCAAGCAGTAATGCACTGGTGACATCATCAGTATTAATCATTGTATAAACATGTTCATACAATACAAAGAATAGAAGCATTACTAATTACATAAAAGAAGTGCTGAACATGTTTCTACCTTTATGCCAGTGTGGATGAAGCCCCTTCGATGTCGGGCCGGTCTCAAGTGGGGATATTCTTCTGTGCTGGTCACTGTGATGTCCCATATGCTCTTCCAGGCCTCGTACAGTTGGCTGTGTACAGGATACACCCCTGAATGGTGGGGGGCCACGGCATACCCCAAGTCTGTAGGAATCCCATGCTCCTGTGATGGAGTGTAAAAAGACTTAGATGATTAATCAGAACTCATTCACAGCTGCATAGCAACAAGTGGAAGAAGGAACAGAGTGTAGATGCGACATGTTATTGGTAGACATACAGACGAGCTTTTGATAACAATTGTTTGTAGAGAAAAGATCTGATTCAGTGTCAATGCATGTAGTTACTTCTATCACCACATGAGGGTGATAGACAAACACCAACACTTCAGCTAAAAGTTAAACTTAATGCCCCAATAAATTTAAGCTAAACTGAGGAACAAACATTGGTTATGTAATTTCAAATAGAATCAGGCAAAAATTAAGGTTCTTTGTGCTTTGAAACAGTTTATCCACAGTGTTTGTGTCACCTGCCACTTTAAGAAGTTTGTGTGCATTCCTGCCTGTCTGAAGAATTTGTGTTGGTACTCCTGTGTTGGTGTGTGTGTGTGTGTGTGTGTGTGTGTGTGTGTGTGTGTGTGCACATGCACAGACTGTGAAATCCACAAGTCCTGGCTATGAAGAGCCCTTTGCAGGCTCATTAAACCATGATGAAGGAGGGATGTCTTCTCCACTGAGCAGAAAGCAGGAGAAGGCATATGTCAGTGTCTGTTCTAAAGACAGGATGTGACGGAGGGATTAGCGAGAGGAGGAAAGGGCTAGTTAGTATTCACAGCATGTCTCTCTCCCTCTCCCTCTCTCTCTCTTTCTGTCTGCCTGCCTGCGGTCCATATCCCACTCCAATGACCATTATTACACCAGGGTGGGCTCGTTTCAAGGGGCCAAATTCACAATCTTCTGTAGCGGATACACATCGAGTCAAGGTCAAAGAGAATCCTGCCGATCCAATGAAAAAGTACTAATACAAATCTATAATGAAATACCAACATGAGATAGAGCTGGCAGAGAATCAATATTCTGCACCTATGCCACAGCACCAGTAATAACCATTAACAGCAACACAACAAATGACAGAACAAAGTTTGCAATATTGTGGCAAAAAAGATGAATAAAATACTGTTACATTTTTGTGCCACATATTATATCTGAATTGATCTGTGTATTATATTAAACATAATCCAGCATAATATTAAGAATAATAGAGTAATACAAAGTAAGGCATTTGTGGCTTAAAAGTGACTTAAGAGCAAACACATTTGTAAACATCTGGATGTTGTAGGCAGGGCTATCTGTTAGTTCATACAATGGTGTTTAGAAAAAAAACACTTTTAGAAAAGTGTTTAGAAAACCTGTTTGTAAACAACCATTATGTTTGCAATTTACCAGAGCGCATCAAGCGGTGCATAAATGACACGCTTCACCTTGAAGTTGCATCATTCCAGTGGGAGTCACGACTCACCTGTGCAAACTGCTTGTTCAGTCTCATCTGCTCTGCCAACACACTGACATTGTGGAAAAGGTGGGGCTGCATGTGACTCCACATGTGTGGGAACCACCAGAACTCATGTCTGTTCTCCAACAGCATGTCATCGCCTTCGTCTTCCTCCTCTGTGCCTGCGAACACCAATACAAGTCAGGCTAATGCAACACACTGCTGATGTTTACCAGTGATGACAACATTTGAGTCAGAGACTAAAAGCAACAACAAATACCTGCATGGTAGAACTTCCCAGAGAAACCAAGATTAAAGGTAAAGTTAGGAACCAGTGTCCGTAGTTTGTTCTGTGTGTTCAGCAAAGCCTTAAAATAAAAGAAGAGTTATCGCTTCAATAACTTGCCATCAAAGTTGTGCTAAAAATCTATGCCTCGATATTAGTTTTGGCAGGATCAGAAGCAGGGGAGCCGTTTAACTTGAGACATAAACATTTATTTAACACACTCCTCAAATGAATCTCCGTTACCTAACAAATGCATTATCTACAGTAGCCGACAGGTGGCAGTAATGTACCAACTCAAGCCCTATAAAGTAAAGGAACAACTTTCGGCCGTCGGCCGGATCAACAGACTGAGTGGGCCGTGAAATAAACATTTGCATTCAGGTCTTTTCTGCCCACAGGCGGGTCAGACGTGCAAAAAAATACCGCAGCCTTAACATCAATCTAAACTCATCCTTCCGAAATAAACACATTTCATGACTTAACATCGCCGCGCACATCTAGCTAATGACGGCGCTGTGAGGCTTGAAATATATAATGATCCTGCCATCAAGCCCTTCAGACTCTGAGAGATACGGGGATATAAACGAATTACAGCGCCGTGCAGCACAAGTCAGACGCGGGGAGAGATGCGTCGCTTTCCGCACAAATCTGACACAAAGCCGAGGTACATGCGCCAGTCTCACAAATCAAGTCGTGCTGCCGGGGAGAAAAGGTTGCTGCCTCGCAATAAAGAGATGGCATTTTGCGCTGATTTAAGAGCCACTGGTGTCCCTGAGTATCTGTATCCAATATTTGTTCTGCCCTGAGTCTGTTTGCCCAGCATGTCCGTAAAACTGGCTGTTTACGGCATTTATATGCCATTTATCTAAGACCACGAGGTGCTGGTGGGACATGTGGACAGAAACTAGCAAATGCGAAGCGTGACATTATTTGTTGAAAGAAGATCATGTGAAAATAATCATGTTTGGGATAGGAAAATTAGTTTTTTCTTTGCACATGATCAATAACGTACGACAGAGAAATAGAAGTGGGCAATATGGCCTGTGGACAGAGGGGCTAGGGTTCAAAACAGCCTGTCATCATGATAGATAGATGCATAGATCAACACCTTAAAACAGCATCTAGCTTTAAACTGGGTGACCAGATATTATCAAAATTAAACCCAGGCTTGTATTTCAATGGCTAAATAAACTAAACATACAAACAAAACATACAACAAAAACATCTATAATACAGACAACAGAAACTATAGCATTATCACCGGTAAGAAATATGTATGGCCTGTAAAACTCACTATTGGCAAGAACAGCAAAAATTAATTCTAGACTAACAGTAATATTCATATTATGGTTAATGTAATAATTTAATGAAGAACCACAGCACACATCACGTGACCCCGTCCCCTCCCTCCGCAAATGATGTTTTCTGTATGGGTGAAAACATCTGTATGGGTGAAGTATGGACATAATGTATGCATTTGTATGCGAGTAGGTGGACAAAAGATTTACTGCTTGGAGAAAGCAGCAAAAAATAAAAACATTGTAAACGGCTCTGTGGGTGGATAATCTGTTAGACATACATTGTCCCCAGAAAACATCAGGATAAGAATAACTGTAAGAGAAAAAACATATGGAAAACGGCAAATTTTACACATCTTCTCATTAGTAAATAGCAGGTGTGTAAATGGTTGGTTTGTATGGAATACTCAGGGCTAAACAAATTAAGTTTAATTGACAGCATGTTGCACACACTGCCAGTTAAAGCAGACAATAAACTTCTCCCTCAGGTTGTAAAAATAAGCATAAATTATGCACAGAAACTTAATCTACGAATCAATGTTAAGCCACATGCTATAATAGATGCCTCTTATGAAAATATATGCCACACACTTAATCTCTCTCTATATAATACATAATATATACACATAATAAACATATTTGTTTCTGATTATATGCAACTTGCATGGGTTTCTATTAGTGTAAACGGTGTTTGGATACAAACTTCTCAATACAATAAGGTTGCAATAACTGGCTTAAAAGATACTCGCAAAAGAGCAAAAAACAGACAGAAAGACAAAACAAAAACAATTTAATCAATGTTTCTGAAGCTCATTAGGCTAAACTGACGTAATGTCTCTCTAAACTTTCACTACATTAATGAATAATTTCAGCAAGTCAAATTAAACTCTCAAAAACCAGTCATCAATAAATGCTAATTTCACCACATCCCTTGCAATACCACAAAATGGTGCTAACTTTGTCATATAAATTGATGGTGAGCTAATTAACTGTCTGATCGATTTAGTAAGCATACAGACAAGACAGCTTCTTCTATGAAAATGACAACATCATCTCCTTCTCTGTACAACTTTCCATTACAGTACGTTCTCAAGGGCTTCAGTGTTGTCAATACAAACAGGACGTAATTGTCCCATTATTTCTCATTAGATCTCTTCATTTATTTTGACCAGTTTCAACGGCAACCTCTGGGTGGGTGTCTCTGATTACAAAAAAACATACTGAAGTACATACAGTAATACACATTTATGTTGATTAGCTTATGTCTCCTGAGGGTTTGGAGACCACAATGTGGTTTTGTGTATTGTGGAAAGCTGAAAGCACTTTTTCATAATGAAACAATGAAAACTGGAAGATATTTGAGAGAATATGTCTCATGTAATCAGTCCTTTTGGCAACAACATTAATAAATAGGAGTTTAATAAGAACCTTGTCCAAACAAGGCAATTATCTCTTGCGCTAACAAGCACATTATTTTGAGCACTTGCTGTTTAGCATCACCTCAATGTCACGCCACAGTTCATCATCCTGCTCTTATCTCTCAGTGAACTGGAGCGCAACCAAAAATAAGGTTGCCTATTTTGAGAACATACCTTTACTTTTTGCACATTACGTTTGGTGTCAATTTCAAAACATACGTTAGAGGTAAGAGTCAATGTTACACTTTGGTGAATGCTCACGGGTAAACAACATACACAGAAGTCAAAGACATCTTTTAACAAGCTTGGAAGAGAATTGCAAAAACACTCACCTTCACATCTGACACCTTCATCCTCGTACCCTCCTTTCCCACAAATATATCATCCACGTCAACCAGCAGATGCCTCTCTAAGGACAGACAGAGTCTCTTTCCTGTCAAATAGGCAATGGCATCAACAAAAACCAACTTGTGTAGCCAAAACGACAGATTGTTCCCAAACAGCACCCTCTGAATGCCATCAAGAAGGCCTAGGTCCTGTATTACAGTGGCGTGGAGAGCTCGAAGGGGGCCCAGGTGGGCCAATGCTTCTGAGGACTTTGTGACTGCAAGGAGCACTGGCTCATAGGTGCTGTGGTTAGACTGGAAGACCGTCCAGTCATCGCCAGGAAGAGGCCCCTGCTCCACTTCATTGGGCTTGGTGATGTAAAGCAATGGGGCGGCAGGATTGATGTGATAGTCCCGCAGACCCAGGTTTGAGTGCAGAAAAAGAGGGAAGCCTTTCAGCTGGGCACTGAGTAGCGAGTTCTCATTGGCTTTAAAGAAGCCAATAATGCCTACACCAAACTCGCTGCAATACTTGTCTAGCAAGTCACGGTTCCAGGCATCCAAGTTGACATACTTTAGGATGTTTTCATAAATTACCAGGGCGTAGCGGCCAATGTCACGCTCCATTAAAGTGGGCATGTCACCTTTGCTGGGTGCAATCTCAGTGTGGTAACGAAATCGGCTGGATTCCAGAATGGCCACAATCTCTTGGCCGAGCTGTGAGTAGATGCTTTCCACAAAGACCAAGACCACAGGCTCCGTTCGTGAGTTATCCACCATTTTGACTGTCCTTTGCCGGCCTGTAAAAGGGGGCAGAAAAAGGGGAGCCCGTTGCCCTCCTGCTGCAGCTGCAACTACCTCACCACAGTCACTGAAGGGCAAAGGAGGCGCTTCCTTTATTTTGGGGCTGTTGCTGACATAGTAGGCCAAGAAAGCCATGGAGAGCAGGCAGAAGATGATGAGCGCCAGAATGAGGCGATGGAGCTCGAGTTGCCTGACGCCCCGCACTAACTTCCACAGCCCCATGACCGCACAGCGAAAACAGGACTGAGGATGAGAGGGGGGCAGAGGGGAGGGTGTCCGCCCAACTGTTGCAGCGTTCCCAGCAAGAGAAGGATGACAGAAAGGGGACAAAAAGGAAGAAAAGGGGTTGAGCGGCAAACACTGGCACAAACTTTGGATCAGGAGTAGCCATTTATGCTAAGTCACCATGGCCCCCATAGCCCATGACGTGAAGACTCCGCTTTGACTGCTGTCTTGTCTTTGGTCACAATGCATAAGCTGTTCTGTAGTGCAAGTCCTCCACTGAGGTCATCAGCTTTTCCACCCCCAACACGGGTTCTCCAAGTGCGCTCGCTCAGCTGGCGTCTTACGTCTGGATTAAGAGGATTGGGTTTCACGATCACTCTTGACACTCTTCCAATGACACTCTCCAAAGGATCAGCTGCTTTTCTGCCTACGTTTGTTGCGTTGTTGTTGTGCTCATATAAGCGTGTCTCTCAGTGCAAAGGGCTCTCCAGGACCTGTTTGAGAGCTTTGAGGCTTGTGCTCCACTTGCTTCGCTGGTCTCAGCTGTGGCTGTTCTGAGGGTGTTCACTGCTGGGGTGGGATGGTGAACAGTGCCCCCTGCAGAGGCCCAGCATGACTGAATCGTTCATTGTGGAGGATAAATCACAACCTGAAAGGAAAGAAGAGAAGCAATCGGTCAAAACAATTAGATTAAGCAACCTATTATTTCACATAAATAATCTTATTACACTAAACACTGACAATAAATCTCAGTCGAATCTATTATTTACATATAATAGCTGAGCAAAAGGACCCCAAAATATAAAAAAACACCACTAATGAAGACAAAGTTTAAGTCACATATGCAAATGAATTTACACATGCAGGTGCGGAAAACAGAATCTACCACATGACAAATGCTGTGTCACTCGTTGTGCTACCAAGCGGCCATGAGATGTTGCCATTAGCGTGACTGCCAATGCTGATGCCACATTTCCATGGACTACAAGTTGTTTTTCTGAATCCTAAAATAATCCTTACCCTCAGTGAGCCTTCGACCTCTAGTTAGACAGCATTACAGGTGGTGTAAGAAAAACACTTACCTTACAGATAAGTGACTACAGCAGTCTCATCAAACAATGCAGGCTGTTTGCATTACAACTATGCTTTAATGGGAGACCTTGAGCCCACATAAACCTATTCAGACCCAAGCTGTGACTGGAATGCAGTACTGTTAGTAAACTTGAGAATGTCTTGAGTATTCTCCATAGGAGAGAGCAAGGCAACAATGTGGTTGGGTTTCAAGGCTCTAGAGACTTAAATCATCAGATTGCAGACACATTTCTCTTTCCTCTCACTCTATTCTCACCAGCACAGGCTTTGTCAGCTTACAGCCAGCTATCAGTCTATGACATGATCAATGCCAACCACGCTGTAGCTATAAATCAGAGCCAGCACTTAAAGGATCGTTTTTCGCACAGATGAACAAGCATAGCCTGTGCTGTGGTCAAAGGCACCTTGTCTAGGACCGATGATAAGCTAAGAGAGAAAACCAAAATAAGAACAACAGCCAGAAAAAGGAATGAAAATATGTTGAGAGGTTGAGAAAAGCGACGCAGTATCATTACCACCCTTACATCACCCTCACATAAATGTGGAGAATCCTAATGTCACCTGTCTGAGGTGGCACAGAACAACAGAACATTTGAAGAGGCAGAGAGCTAAAATACATGAGATTTATTAGCCTCATTGTGAAATTAAGGGGCGAATAAATACAATATTACTGTATATTGATATTTAAATATTGCATTGCTTTGTTCAGTGACTATATAATAGTTATTTAAAGCAAAACCTTTCACTCGCTTGTTTCATTGTACTGCACTGAACCTTAGGGCAAATATATTCTTAGCTTATTCTTTTGTAATTGAATAGAAATATGCTTTGAGATACAGTACAATTCATCTTCTTATAGGCTTAGAATAACAGTCTTTTCATTTTTGTTAAAAAGGTAACTAGCTTTGATAAAATTGATAATTCTGTAAGTAATTTTTTGAAATGCTATTTTTTACCCAACACCTGCAATAAACATCCAGAAACCAAGAAACCAAAATGTAGGCTATTATTACCCTAGCAGAACTATTACCCCACTGACCAGTTCTGCATCACATGAGTAATAATGTAAACACAAGTGTCCACAAACAGCAGCTTACCACCTGAGACATTGCAATAAACTCTAAGAAACAGGGCACAGCTGGGTCAGTGTATCCAGTTTAATGTGATATTATCTTTATTGTTGCCTAACAGGTAACAGAGCGAGTGAGATAGAGAGACAGATGACACACAGAGAGAGAGAGACAGCCCTGAATCACTGAGTGAAATGGTTTCACATTGAATATACCGCTGAACCCAGGATGCAATGACGGCTGAGCATTTCTCATCTCAGGAGAATAGCTTTCACACTGGAGTCAGGGAATGCAAATCACAATCTATTCAGAGCTGAACTGGAGCAGGAAATGATCAGGATGGCCGTGCATATCTTGTGCTTATTACGCTGTTCTCGTCTGTAAACAAACAAACATGCTTATGGAGAAAGCTCTCTTATGGTGAGAGCAACCAATGGAGGACATAAAAAAGAAAGATAGAGACTTTGAGAAAAACAAGAAGGAATACAAATGTAATAAAATGTGAACTATAACACTGCTAAATAATACATCTCAAATGACACTCTAATGCTTTCAGTATTAATTTGTGTTCCTGTAGCCCAACTGGTGGAGCATTGCGTTAGCAGTGCAAAGGCTGTGTTTTGATCCCAGGGAACACAAATACTGATAAAAAAGCATACCTTGAATTCATTGTAAGTCACTTTGAATAAAATGATAAATGTAAATGTAATTTAACAAAATGACATGAAAAAATAAAAAGTTATGAAAAAAATACAACAAGTTGTATTTTACAAGTACACAAAAGTACACAAGTACACAAAGTGAAATGTGACAAAATAGTGACCTGGGACATTCAAAAGGTTAGGCAATAACGATTAACAGAAGGTGGAAACCTCTGGATAAAACATGTATGGTCTTTACCCATGTCTACAAATCAACAGAGTTTCAAATTCCAGTACAACTGACTCAAACCTTCCCCAAAACAAGGCGAGTTCACACAAACAGCTATTTGCACTGACTGGAATCATTTATTTTCCTAGGAGTGCCCACTAGCGAGCAGTTGTACAATGATTTCGTAACCTCCAGTGATTTAATCGATTTTAAGTGTGAATGCACCTTAAGAGAAGTGAGACTCATTCAACTGCCTGACAAAAGCCGTTTTTAAGGCATTGCCCCCGTACTAGTTTTCCGCTTGTCTTCTTACCCATTTGTACTACAGGTCACAGGGAGTATGAAACATCCACTTCTGAAGTGTGTGAGGCAAGTCAATGAAGAGAAGCAGAAAACTCATTTAAAACAGTTCATTGTAATTAGACACAAAAATGAAAGCCTTGCCTCAACACTCAGATTTCTCTGGAATTACAGAGGACTGCTAATGGAGATGAATGAGATCAGAAAGTGAGTAAATGTGTGTGAAAGCATGGCTGATTAGACAGGAGTGTGGATGTTATCACCTTGTGGGTATGTGTACCAGTGCATTGTGCAATGCAGCACATTTACAGCAGACAACTACATACCAAGAACAAACCACAAAGATAACTACCACTAGATAATGGCAACTATATTAGCATCCACACCAATGAATGACAACACTGTTTGTTCTAAGTCAGCGTGGCATGGGTTTGATTGGCTGTCAATGTTTTATTGTTCAGCAGGCAGAAAAGTCACTCCAAAGGTGATCCCAACTATATCTATGTTCTTTGTAACTTCATTGTTGTAGTTATGGTGTGCATTCTCTTACACGTAAAGCCAAAAGCTTATTGTACATGCTTGTATATGATGCATGCCTTTACAACAAAAAAATCAACAACACAACAACAGTCATTTATATATATGAACAAAAATGAACCCATTTGTGAACCAATGAGATACTGTGAACTCTACTACCCTGTCTGACACTGCAGGAACATAAAACAAAGGAGCAGAAAAATGTATTACTTGACTTAAATGCAACTAAAAGGGCTTTACTGCGTTGCAAAAAGAAGGACGTTGTTTTGTATGACGCTCTATAAATTACCCCGCAGGACTGCAATGCCTCACTGACCCATGACCAATATGACCTCTGACCACTAAGCCACACTGGCATATGGGACGTGTGGTGTCTCAGATTTCCTCCACTCCAGTTTCTTTCTGCTCTAACCTAATTATGAAGCAACAACTCAATCTGCCTTTATCCTGCATCTCGACTGTTAACAGAAATCAAATCCTAACTCAATCAAGCCAGCTGCTCTAAAGTAAATGCGTCTGCACCATTTTATCTACACCGCATCAGATTCTACCTTTTCCTCAGAATCTAAATGGTGCTGGTAAGTGCAAGATTTGCCCCTGTGGTGGGTGGGTGTTGCGGGTGGTTGCTACACTGTTCTGAGTGTTTTTTTTGAGCACATTGCTAAGTGGTTTCTAGCCTGTTCTCTGTGGTTGGGTAATGACTGAAGACCATCCTTGGTGTGGCGCGAGTTAAACGCCAAAATGTAATACTTGGGGATAGGGGTTGGTTCATATCCCCAGCCCTATGTATGAGCAATGGTAACACCAATACTTGGCTGAAAAACACCCTTAATTATGCAACAAAAGGAATATTGCACTAAAAGAAGCAACCAGAAGGGGGCTTCCACACACAATCCACAAAGACCTACTGAAGCAGGAGGCTGTCATTAGGCCCCAAGGTCACGCTACATTTGAGCCACAGGTGTGCAGGGCTCTGTGCACACACACACACACCTGCAAAAAAGCAGACTGCTCTAACCAATACATAGACAAACTTTTTAAACATCTACTATGGGTTGAGAAATGGAGTGACTGTAGATTTACTGCTACACTCAATTTTGGGGTGAAAAAATATGGAGTGCTTCCACAATAAAACGCTTAGAGAAATCCTTAGATGGATTCAATCCCAAGGGGCAATTAACATGCAAATTATTTATAGAACATACAAGCTCTGGGGGAAAATGAACAGTGAGAAGCATCAGCCTTTTTAATCAAAGGAAATGTTTTACAAACAGAGAATGTGGCTTAATCCGAGCCACTATTCAAAATCCCAGCATCTGAGAGGGATGCAGGCTGACAACATCTCTGTTCGCTCTCTGAACATCAATCATTTGGGACAAAGAGATAAAGGAAGAACACAGAGAGACCCTCACCTTACCCCCTGTGCCCCAACAACCTCAGGGTCAAGCCCTTGCTACACAAACACCACAATGCTGACCATCAAATTCCACAAACCACCGGCCCCCCTCCTCTGATTAACCACCATGAATAACAGAGCAAATAGACTCACTCCAGTGGATGAAACAGGCAGAACAAAAACCACAGAAGAAAAAATTGCCACCCCACTCCCTGTCTTCTATGGCACTTCTGATCTCAGCTTAGATGATAAAACACATGAAATCAAGTCACTAAAATGTTTGGACATCAGTTCCATTTTAGTCTTATGACCTGAACTCTGTCTATCCAGTCTGAATTTGTTTCAGTGTGGACAAAGATAAAAGCATTTGGCTGCTTCTCATCCCATTCAGACTTCAATTGGTAATGTGAAGTGTAGCTAAACTACTTAAAGTGTTTATTTTAGCCGTCCATTTCGTCCATTTCTCAGAGTGCTACGTGAGAATAAGAACAGCGGAGCTGATAAAGTGCTGCTTGTTTGGATTAAGGAAGTCTCCCCTCTCTCTTTCTCTCTCTCTCCCTCTCATTGAAAGTATGTTGAAGAGTTTTGGCAGGGTTCCCTCTCGCTGGCCGCAGATCTCCTGATAAAGTCTGCAGCAGTTAATTGTGGGATTACAGGACAGCAATTAGCAAGACAGAATTAAGCTGAGAGGACAATAAGACTTTATAACTAGCACAACTGGGACACACTTAAACCTGCGATAAAGCCGCCTGCATATCTGGACCATAGTTAGAGCCTCTTTCCCTGGAGATGATGTTGCGGTGAGACGAGAGAAAAATGTGAAAAGAAAAAACATTAAAGAGCAGAGACAACACTGTAAGGAAACAACACACTCTAAGGTCATCAACACATCTGCTCTTTCTTCCTGTGTGTGACCAAACATGAGTCTTCACACTCGTTCCTTACTCCTGGAGTAAGAAGCGTCACCTGAGAGGCCTAATTATCTGCACTTATTATTGCTTTTCTGTAATTCACCATTAAATGATCTGAAAGAAACTTCTAGGAATGGCAACAGTGAAATGCCTGGAGGAAAACAGATAAAACATTTCATTACCAGGAGAAGGAAAACAAACCTAGTGGGAAAAAAGTTACCTTTAGCGGATTCCCAGGCTGAAAAATATTGTAGGCTAATCTCTCTCATTAACACAGAACAAATATTGAACTATTAAAGATGGCACCTCATTAGAGGGCCTGTTCGTCGAGAGAGCGCTGAAGAAGTCAGTCAGTCAGACACGCTTCTCGTTCTTCCTCTCGCAGGTGGCAGCTGTGATGTGCCCACTAGCCGTGTCAAAATATTTACATTGTTGGTGAGAATGTCATGCCGATCACACCTCTAATCCAGACTCTGGAGTTTTGCAACAATGCATGAGTGCGTGAATGACGGAGAATGTACAGGCTCGACTGCTGCATGCAAACCCTGGAACATGGTAATTGAGAGAAAATACCTCAGGATTACGGTCTGGAGATATTCTGAGGGGTAAAGCTGGAACTAAGCAGAAAAGCAGCAATGATAAGGATTAACTCTGAGCTTTTATAAAAATTACAGTTATTATTTTACACAAGGAAACTACCATATGCAATAAGAGCATGTATTATATACAGTAAGAACCATCGCACCAACATTAATGTATAATTGCATACAATATAGCCACCTATTTTTTGCTTTTTGAAAAAATAATTACACTAATAAAATTTCATTTTACATTATCAAAAAATATTGGTCCAAAAATGTTAATAAGCAACAGGTCATCTTAAATTAATCATAAATTCATTAACAGAATCTGTTAATTCATGAAAGCTGCAATGATTCTGGTTCACATTACAATTTGATTGAACAATTAAATTCCTTTTAATCTCTAATGGACGCAGATGTGGAGGAGAGGTTGTTTTTCCAAGGGGAAGGTAAAGCCCCTGTTAGCACGTGAATGTGCCGCTCCCACCCTGCAGCACCACACGGCTGTCTAAAGAATAAACCTCCGGCTCCTGCACACTGCAGAGTTAAGGGCTTCACGGCCACCCACCGTGTTGCATGTGTGGGATGGGGGACACGTGTCTGCTTCCAAAAGCAGCACGAAAGAATCTGACCACCTGTCTGGCTTACCCTGAGCGCTGCGTGAGCCCCAGGCCTCCCTGATTTCAAAAGACCCAGGCGATGTTCCTGTGTGTAAAGAGGCATTCAAATTGACAACAATTTAATTGCTTGAGGTCACAAGACATTGGACTAATGGTTCCTAGTAGGCGTTCTTCTCAGCTGTGGTATCCAACTGTACCAAGCAGTGGATCTCTGCTTAACTGCCGCCTCAATGCATGGCTGTGCATTTGCATAAGGTTGTATTCTGGCAACTGTCACATTACCAACAGCCTCAGTCGATCATGCCATCTTAAATCACCAACTTTCACCACAAATGAATGACTACAAAACCTTACCAACACCTCTCACAAAGGCCAAAAACTGACATTGGGTGGTCCGTATCGCTCACAGTGCGATAGAGACAGGCAGAGAGTGATAGGCCGAGCCGTGCATCATCATTAGAAAGTGAAGTATGGTGTAGGAGGTTAGACAGAAAGAACGAGTGAGAGTGAGTCAAGTCTTGTTTGCATAGTTTAGCTCTGCATCGGCTGCCTTTTATATGGGAACACTGAGTTCTAAGTGTGCCGGCCAAAGCCACAACCAAAACCGGAAGAGAGACAAGGTCAAGTGTGTGTAGAGCATGATGAAGAGCCTGTTACAACCGCAACTATAACCAAAGGCTATGACATATCTTCTTAAAGACACAGGTTAACAGTGTAATAGCTGCTTCCGGTTTCCTATGAATAAATGCATGTTCAAGACGTCATGTATAGATGCAATTGTATAAAGCTACAGTAGCTCAACGGTGTAACTAGTATTTGTTTGTTTGTCTGGCATCAACTCAATGTCTTTATCCAGACTGCAGTGTGACATAAGAAGGCTGTTGACCTTGAGCTAAATTATTCCTGTTATTTATATTTTTCTCCAGACAGAAGCTGAAAAATTAAAGCAATACTTTGGAAGAAATTGTATAACTACAATCCTTGCCTGTGAGTAGGGGTATATCTTGACCTTTTGAAGGATTTAAAAACAAACAGAAAAGGGTACAAATGTGCACGTGTTCACAGTAGTTAAACATGAGAGAGAGAAAACATGGTCTGATGTGACCTGTAAGCACAGGTCCGGTGGCAGATTCAGGACGAAAAGATTGCAGAGGGAGCGTGTGACCTTCAACAGCACCCACACGCTTCAATGGGTTTTCAAACACCCTCCTGACAAGCTGGAGGTGAGCGTGGTCACAGGAACACGTTCACTCTAGGGGGCCCAGTCTCATTTCCAGGCTGCCATACCTATGAGAACATGCACTGTGAGCTTTGAAACCTTCTGAGGCCTCTATTCAATTAGAGCAATGCGTATTAATGTGTGTTAAAACATTGTTACGGTCAAAGGTCAAGGTATGATTAAACAAAGCAGAATGGTAAGATAAGCACTGCGCTACTGTCATTCTCCTGGTGTTTTTAGGCACAAAACAAAAACCTTTCCCAAAAACCGAGTTACAGCAATAAAGACACAAATTTTCTATTAATTATTTTTAGTATTATTATTCTGATAAATAAAATAACCTGAACATGTAATGAAGGTTATGCTGTAGAATATATATTCAAATTTTGAAATGAAATATCATCTAATCAAAATTTAGAGTCACAATTATTAATTTTTACATTTATAATATACCAATTTGCCAAACAATTTCAGCATCTCCCAATATCAAATTCATGTATTGCCAGATTGCAAGGCCACAGTCCAAAAACTGCATTAAAACATCACAAACCTCAGCTTTAGTGTGTGGAAGCCATGTGGGTTCACATTAAGTTTGTGGCTGACAGTGACATGCCCTGACAGTGGCAGATCATTCTTCACATGAAGAACCTGCAGAAACCTCCAACAATAATCCAAGTGCCCCATCCATCAGACAGCTTCTCCTTATGAGATTTATAAAGTGAGAGAACTTTAATGCAATATTGCTAGGCAACATTCCTGCCAAGTACAAAGTTGGTGAAAAACAGTGCAATGAGTTTCAGCAAGGAAACAGCAGGGGAATTAGCCACAATCTATTGCCCTAACTAGCTAATGCACCTTGTTGCTCAAAACGATGCTTCTTGGCAGCAATGTAATTGCTGTTGTTGGCATGTACCATTAACTCTCAGATTGGTGTTCAGTATCTGGTCTAATATGCCAGAAAAGCTTGTTTACATCTCATCTCCAAAATCGACTTAGTTGCCTCCTGAAACAAAGGCAGCGAGATTGTTGTTATCTTTTTTTGAAATTGTATGAAATCTGACCACATGACCACAAAACACCCTCAAAGAAACTTTCTCTAATTCTTCTTTCTTTTAAAACAACTTTTTGCACTTCATGAGAAACCTTCAAACATGAGGGACGTGCCTTTTAACCACACACATCTCTGAGCAGAGATCAGCCATCTAAAAAAGCCATAAGTGTGGGAGCTATTTTCTCATATCTATGATTTCTGATATCTGGTAGCAGGGGGTGGAGGGCTGATGCCATCATAACCCTTAGCTATGCCCACCCTTCTGGAGACGGAGAAGACAGGGTCACTAAGGAACTCTGATCAAAGGCCGGCCCTGAAGGAGCACTTCTGAATGGAACACAGGCTTCCTAACAATCACCATGGTGGCACTCAGCTGAAATCTGGCAGGGGGTCTCAGTGGTGGCTGACATCTGAAGGAACTGCTATCCTACTTCTATTCCAAAACCAACTGAAAAAAAACCAGAGGCTGTAGACTGAGAGCTGACAGAAAACATTAAGGTTTTTCAAGGCTACCTCAGTGTTTAAGGTTTAAAACTGCATTGACTAAAAGGTGTGACTCTTTTTATACTTACACACAACAAGCAACAGAAGCGGATTAGGTAATTGTCTATATGGACAGGCAAATGAAGTCAATACCTTTCTTTATTCCTATAACTTGCGACAGATTTAAATATTGTCTAAAACTATAGACTGATAAGAGTCTATAATAATATCAAAGCTCTGTGCTGCATTTGTATTCTCATAGATGTGATCTGAAAACACTGGTGCTATTTTTGTCCAATTCTCAAAAATGGCAGAAAATGAGATTCATGATTACATTACAAATTTGTGATTTACATAAAAGTATAACCTGCAAAGTACAAATGTGTGTGTGTGGGGGGGTCACAAACACATTTAGCACTTCAAACAGAACTGACAAATGCATGATGCTGTGTAAACATTGCCCAGGGGAATAGAAAGCGTGTATATTTCTATTCAAAGTATATTTCTCACTGTGTACATGCTATCTGTGAGTTTAGTATACTATGATGCAGTAGAAATGGCTACAAATCAATAAATTCCAAGCAAGATCTCATAGTGACCAATCAAGGCTGGCTACTGTCAACACTGTCATTGTGTCATGGGTATTTAGAGCTTTCTAATTGGTCACACTGTGCAACAATTCTGAGGCAAAATGACAACTAACAATGGATCCTCTCTCACGGTCAAGTTACACAACTCACAAACCGCCCACATCTTGTATCTAAGGTGCTTCAGCTATACAGTGCAAAAATTGTAGTTTCAAACTCACAACTTCCTTTGGCTTCAATAAGATGGCGTGTTGTCTCACAGCAGGCCAATCCGTACCAAAAGCTGCCTCTGTGAACCTGAGGATTCAGTGTGTTTGTGTGTGCAAGCGTGAGAAAAAGCAGTGGGGGGTATATATGCGTGTGTGTGTGTATTTGAAAGAGAAAGAGAGAGACCCTACTTTTCTTTCTCTATTCTGCATTGTCGCTCCGTTTTCTTGGCCAGGGTTTAAGGCACTCCCATCCTCCCCCAAAACAAAAATGCCTCTTCGCTCCAATTAAAATTTCTTTGGCACAATATCTCTGCAGTTATCTTTTCACTTTGTATCTGTCTGTGGAAGACGCTTGCCAGTTTTCTCCATTCATTCGGTGATCAATCCTACCGCACACACAAAAGTCCTGCAAGACCTCACAAGCACAAACTTGTCAGCCTCACACACACACACACACACACACACAGAATAATGAAACAGAAGAGGAAAATCCAAAAGTTGTAACAGAACATTATACAAGCATCTTGAGGTCGTGCTATGATGTTAACGTGATGTTAACATCTCTTTTTTTGTGATGGATATGACGGTTTGACGGCAAGGTAGGTGTCCCTGGAGGTATTGTGAGTTAGTGAGGTGCTAGCTTAATTGGCACGGAGCAGGATGGACCACAGGAGGGGAGGAGAGAAGACAGAGCGGAGGGGTTCAGGGGCCACAGTTCTGTTCCTGGCACAACCAATGGCACCATGGGGACCACATACACACACACACACACACGCACACACACACAGTCACTGTGCTGCTTCACAGAGAAGCAGACTAAAAGAATTTATACTCTCTCTTTTAAATGAAGTAAGTCTCAACATCGCAGAATAACATTCAGGTACACAAACATGCCCACACGCAACAACACCCACACTCAGTCAAGACAAACAGCAAACAAGTAATGAGTCAAAACAGCAGGCTTTCTGTACAAATACACACACACACACACACACACACACACTGCTGGATCTGAAAATGACTTCCATGAAGATCCATTACTATACTGATGTGTCAGGTCTCCTTTAAAACACACCTCTGGGGTGCAAGACAATGGAAAATGTATCTTGGGTATAGATGTATCTGTTTTGACAGACTGCTTGGTGTTTATTGACAGGTTGTACACAATTTCACTATGAACATTACTGATAGCAGCTGTTCAAAACACCAAATTATCGTGTATTGCAATTACAGGCCCTTCTGGCATCAAATAACTATTTTCATAATTGGCGGAGCTGAGAGTTAATTTGGCTAAAGCAGCCTTTATATTGAGTCACTAATGAGAGCGGGTAAGCAACAATAACTGCTCTTATTTACAACTGAAATGGCTGAAACTGAAACTATTTATGGATTTACAAATTGAAAATTGCTAAACCTATAATAACACAACAGACAAAGTGATGATGACTCATTAAAAAGCAATTTTGCATATGTTATCAAGTAAATATTTGATAACAATTACACAAAGCACAAGATATCAAAACACAAAGGCCTTTCTTCAAGTAAAAATGAATGAATATTAAAAAAAATTAACAAAAGTGGAAAACTGCATTGTAACCTGCTACCATATTAAATAAAAGATTGTAAGGTTCTAATAATTGATACTTCAAACTTAACTATTCAAATAAAGATACCAGTTAATAAGAAAATTTACAATTAAAGGCCATATTTTCTACCCAAAGCTCTATATCACCATAAAACAAAACTCACCTCGTTTCCTCAGGCTCAACTTCTATGGCTCAAGTCTAAACTCAAATCAAATCAGCACTGGGGGAGGGAAAAAATGACAGCTTTCCAATTGAGAAAAAGAGTCATCGATCACGTCGGCCAGTGTTATTACTGTGACAGAGCTGTGCTCAGCGATTCTGCGCATATTCTTTTTGAATAGAGTTCAAAAGGAGACCAATAGCGTATTGAGGGTCCATCACACAATACACCTGATTCTATAGAGTAATACACTCTCTGCCAGTTCATCAATCAATGCAATTCAGTTACAGTCAATTCCCTTGTGTTACATTCAATAGAAGAATCATTGGCAGAACAGAATACATAGACGGACTGCATAGGACACACACACACACACACACACACAGTTACATAAAGTCTTGTTTTACCATCACAACTGTGGCAAGTCAGCCTCATTATCTGAAATTCTGGGTCAGTATATAATAATACACTGAAAATAATACACTGAACAGACATGGAGTGCATAAAATCTATGTACAGAGAGACAGGCGACAACAAGGGTCAAAAACCTCCAAACACAGTGATGCAATCTTAAAGCAAACAATGTCAAATCAAGATAGTTTTCACTGCAGTCTTTCACAGGCATCAGATCGTCTCTCTGCTCTGATCGCATCTGTGTCTCTCCTTTAAATGCAGATCTAAGCAAGAATATAGGTGTTAAAGGGAGAGTTTACCCCAAAATGAACCATCATTTACTCAACCTCAAGCTATTCCAAACGTCCATGACTTTTTTTAGAACACCAAAGACGATATTTTGCATATTGTCCCAGTGGTTTTATATCTTGCGATGTACTCCAAGGCAAAGTTTATCTTATTGATGTTCCTTAAAGGCAAAAAAGTCTTACAGGTTTGGAATGACCTGTGGGTGAATAAATGATGGCACAATTTTGATTTTGGGGTGACTATCACTTTAATGGAAGACATCAAAAGCCCGGGGAGCCCCATAATCTGCTCTTAAAGTGTGTATGTATTCTTGCCAGCATTCACTTGAGGCAGGAGCATAAAAGCTCCTCTTGAGTTCTGGGGTCAATTACATTTAAATCTGACTAGCTCAAGAGGTGCAATGAAACTTAATACACAATACAAAGGCACGCATACCAAGTAGATTTTAAGAAAAGTCAGAAAGTATTCACCCTGTCTGGATTCAATACCCAGGTTGGCTAAATGAGATGTGACTCTCTGTTTTATAAAGACCCGAAATAATCAGAGGGAATTAAGTGGATGAAAACTTTGTGAGGCTTAAATTCTGAACTGCAGAACTGGAAGCAAAAGGTTGTGTGACTTTTCACTGGTGATAAAGACACATTGGAAGTGTGAGGTGAAAATTGTTTTGCTATGTATGGCACTAATAAACGATGATAAATCTGACAAAAATGATTGCTCATGTAACTGATGTTCCAGGGCCATTTCTGCATCAGACTTGTAAAATGGTGGAAATAAGTTGCAAACAAAATGAAAAACCTTTTAAAAAGGTGTAATATATTCTGCTTCTAAAACTGGTCTAAATGCATGCATACAATAATATTACGAATAACAAACAATACATTGTTCCCAATGTCCCCAATACATTGTGCATTTGTACACTTTACTTTTCTTTAAAAACATGATCAAAAAAACAACAAACAACTTACCACCTTTTGCTGCTGCAGAAGATGTTGGTCTAGTTTGATTAATTGGTCGGTCTATTAGTTGATCTGTCCTGGATAGAAGCGTGTAAATCTCAGCATGTGTTCAGACGCCTGTAATAAGGACACAGAGGACAAATGAGGTCAGAGTTTGATAGATGACTCTGTGAAGCCGATGTCATTTTGAGCGATTTCATTTGGGCACTCCAGTCCAGTCTTTTCTCCTGTTGTGAACACGACTGAAGCGCCAAGTGTATGTGTGCACCAACGTGCGTTGTGTATTGACCAGTCATACGGAGATAAGAACCCCCCCCTCAACCAATTAGAGATCAATGTTTACACACCGATCCAGCCGGAGAGAAATCCAGGAAAAAGATTTAAAGGGTAAAAGCAAGAGTTAAAGGTTATGTAAGTTATGTAAACACAAATACTGCACACATGAAATGCAATTCTGGGCCACAGTCTATTTTACCCACACACATACGCAGGACCAAAAAGGCACTGGTTACATTACAGATTTGGCTCCCCAAAACAAGAAGATCTCCACAGTGATCTTCACAATACCCAGCATGCATCTGGTGGCTCGGGAGTGAATTGGAGTGCTGTAGCTTTATTCTCTGGCTGGTTATGCACAACAGGAGGCCGAGAGAGAAATTGGGGACATGCAGAGAGAGAGTGTGATACTGTGAAAAACAGAGGGAGAGAGAGAGAGAGAGAAAAGAGGGCAGGCAAAACAGACAGAAAAAGCACACAGGAACTCTCCTTTGTTCTGGCTGATGCAGAGTGAAAGCTTAATGTTTAATAGGTTGCTGAGATGCACAACATCCAACCAATAGTGGAAACATTAATCATCACCTAAAACGCACAGCTGCACATGGATAAACATACATGCAAACAGTGGTGTGATGTTTAACATGGGAAATGTCACTGGACCGGTAATATAGGTAAATAGCACAACTGCCTCTCTGTTACTGTTACAAAACAACCACTGCACAGTGTCAAAGTCCCAGTGCGAGCCATGTTTCACTCTCCACTGCCTAAATCAATATTGACAGAGAAACAAAACAAGGCATGGCTAACAGAGAGCAATCTCCCAACTCCAGCATCCCTCTGAAATCTTCACTGCTGTTTAACTGACAGTTTCCTCAACAATCCTTTGCTCTCTTCACCTATATACAGTGTGTACTTTATAGCATGCAGTATACAGCACAGACCTTGTGCAATATTTCCTTTCGCCTCCCTCTATCTACACCTCTCCTTCTATCTTTTGCTCTAACCCACATCTCCACCGTGTTCCTTTGCCTTAATTTGATGACATTAAATCAGCATCTATTATTCATTGACGGGTGCAATCTGATTGGCTAAAAATCTCCAAAACTTTGGCCAGCATGCTGATTGGCTGGGTGTTTGAAAATCACTTCCATGGCTGCATCATCAGACTGGAACCAGACAAACTCTATGCCTTGACATCTATGCCTTTATTATTCAGGTCTTATCTGGCTGTCAAGTTTGCACATGCAAAAATACCAAAGTTTTAAAATGACTTTTCAAAGGAACCAAGATCTCATTTTGCATCACTGCCCCATCAAACCGGGCAGCATCATTGACCATACAGTATGTATGACAAGCTGGTCTGCAATGGCTGTGTTACAGCGTATGGATGGTTGTGACTCATCCGAGCTGGAAGCCGTGCGAGACCAGTGAATTGGTGACAAAACTGAATGTGCAATGACAGGGGAGAAGATTAGAAAATGATCATACTGGAGATTGCGAAGGCTGGGCTGTCGTGGCAACACTCTCAGAATTACAGGTATATTTCAAAGACGAGAGGAGGGAGGAGAGAAGCGAAAGTGAAATACCCTTTTAAGATGCAATTTCAGGAGTATTTTATCAGCCAAGCACCACTCCAGATTGGGGCAGTCGCATGAATGAGAATGGTGTAAACAGGGGGGCGGGGCATAACGCAACTGAGGTAAAAACATTAAATTTCACCAGAAACTATGAAAGATTTGTGAAAGAGTGTGTACAGAGCGACAGAAAAATGACTAAGGAAAGAATGACGGTGGAAGTATCACAGAGCTTATCATAAATCAATTTTGAGTCAGGGCTAGTAAAGCGGAGGGAGGGAAAATAAGACCCACTCAGAAAACACTTTAAATTCATCAGTGTGAATATCTGAAAGTGAAAGAAACCATTTGTTTTAATCCGATAATAAAAAGGCTTGACAGAAAGCCATCACAACAGGAAAGATACAGCCAATGAAGCTTGCTTACATCTCTGAAGAACTATCTTTCTGTCTGAAGGCATTTCATCATCGGCTACAAAAGACAGCAAGCAGAAGAGTATGATAAAGCAGTGAGGTAATCCTGTTTTCATATAATCTCTTTATCCTGACAAATACCAGCTCTTCTCTTCAGCAATGGACAGCGTCACATATCTGCCACTAAGATGCAAGATTAGCAGTATGTCTATTATAAATTTGATGTATATACAAGCACTAGACAGTCTAAACAAAATCTGAAGCCTTTTATTCTGGTTTTGGGAGAAAATCTGTGCATTTCTGTGGGTAGAGATTCTGAGCTCTTTTAATACATTTCTGTCATTAAAAGTAGTTCAGAATCTGATTAAACGCTTACATGACAAGTGTTTAAGTGCT